>JALJVW010001882.1:0-35806 GCA_024865655.1 Emberiza elegans
AAAAAATGAACTTCTTCCCACCTTGAATGTGCTGTTAAAATTCAGAGGAAGAAGCTGACGCTGACCAGACCGAATCCTGTGTTTGGATGGAATTTATGCATCATGGATGAGGTGTATGAATATGCAACAGGCTATTGCTTTTAAGGGTTAATCCTCTGTTAACGTGGGTCCTTTTTCAGGCTTATTTTGCCCAGAAGGAGGTACCCAGACTGTCCATAACTCTTTCTTTTTAAGGTCTCATATTGTCCTAATCCATATTATCCAAATTAATATTACTCTAATTGCAATACTATTTTTTATAACCATTTTATTACTATTAAACTTTAACAATTTCCAACCCAAGTTCTTGTCAGGGTTTTTCCCCAGGTGCCCCTGAGGGCCCAGAGCAAGGGCAGTCCAGGGCAAAATGCAGTTTATTGTATCCAAAATGCAGTTTATTGTACACAAAATGCAGTTTATAGTACACAAAAGGCCATTTATTTTACCCCAAATGCAGTTTATTGTATCCCCCCCTCTGGCAGAGCTCCCAGAGCTCCAGAGCCTCCATTGCTCCCTGGGACACCCAGGGACATTTCAGGAGTGTTCCCAGCTCAAGACACTGCTGCCACACTGCAGGGGACCTGGGGTGGGACAGAAACCCTGCAGGGATTTGCCCTGACTGTTGCCTTGGATTTGGGAGCGCCAGCAGTGACCTGGAAGGGTTAATTTTATCTGTGGCAGTGACCTGGAAGGGTTTCCTGTTATCTCTGGGTGCTTTGTGCCTCCTTTGACCTACTTTGTGCCTCCTTTGGGAATTGAGCAGCCAGCAGTGACCCTGGAAAGGTTTTCTGGAATTTTTTGTTTTCTTGTGACCTATCTCTGTGGCTGCTTTGTGTGCCTCCTTGGTTGCAGAATTCAGAATGTTGTTGACTCCAGGACATTCCCAGGCCCTGCCACACCAGGGGGCCCAGATGATTTGGCTCCATGGGCTCTGCCTCCTGCTCCTGGTTTGGGATCCTTGGAACATGGAAATGTTCCAGTTTGGTGTCTTGGGGCAGGGATGGGCTGGAGAAGTGACCAGGGGGTCTGGTGGTTCCTTGTCCCTGCTTCCCTGGGCTGCCTTTTGTTCCTCTTTTGTTGCAATTGAAAGCCAGCAGTGACCTGGAAGGTTTTCCTGTTATCTCTGGGTGCTTTGTGCCTCCTTGGCTGGGAATTGAGCAGCCAGCAGTGACCTGGAAGGTTTTCCTGTTATCTCTGGGTGCTTTGTGCCTCCTTGGCTGGGAATTGAGCAGCCAGCAGTGACCTGGAAGGTTTTCCTGTTATCTCTGGGTGCTTTGTGCCTCCTTGGCTGGGAATTGAGCAGCCAGCAGTGACCTGGAAGGTTTTCCTGTTATCTCTGGGTGCTTTGTGCCTCCTTGGCTGGGAATTGAGCAGCCAGCAGTGACCTGGAAGGTTTTCCTGTTATCTCTGGGTGCTTTGTGCCTCCTTGGCTGGGAATTGAGCAGCCAGCAGTGACCTGGAAGGTTTTCCTGTTATCTCTGGGTGCTTTGTGCCTCCTTGGCTGGGAATTGAGCAGCCAGCAGTGACCTGGAAGGTTTTCCTGTTATCTCTGGGTGCTTTGTGCCTCCTTGGCTGGGAATTGAGCAGCCAGCAGTGACCTGGAAGGTTTTCCTGTTATCTCTGGGTGCTTTGTGCCTCCTTGGCTGGGAATTGAGCAGCCAGCAGTGACCTGGAAGGTTTTCCTGTTATCTCTGGGTGCTTTGTGCCTCCTTGGCTGGGAATTGAGCAGCCAGCAGTGACCTGGAAGGTTTTCCTGTTATCTCTGGGTGCTTTGTGCCTCCTTGGCTGGGAATTGAGCAGCCAGCAGTGACCTGGAAGGTTTTCCTGTTATCTCTGGGTGCTTTGTGCCTCCTTGGCTGGGAATTGAGCAGCCAGCAGTGACCTGGAAGGTTTTCCTGTTATCTCTGGGTGCTTTGTGCCTCCTTGGCTGGGAATTGAGCAGCCAGCAGTGACCTGGAAGGTTTTCCTGTTATCTCTGGGTGCTTTGTGCCTCCTTGGCTGGGAATTGAGCAGCCAGCAGTGACCTGGAAGGTTTTCCTGTTATCTCTGGGTGCTTTGTGCCTCCTTGGCTGGGAATTGAGCAGCCAGCAGTGACCTGGAAGGTTTTCCTGTTATCTCTGGGTGCTTTGTGCCTCCTTGGCTGGGAATTGAGCAGCCAGCAGTGACCTGGAAGGTTTTCCTGTTATCTCTGGGTGCTTTGTGCCTCCTTGGCTGGGAATTGAGCAGCCAGCAGTGACCTGGAAGGTTTTCCTGTTATCTCTGGGTGCTTTGTGCCTCCTTGGCTGGGAATTGAGCAGCCAGCAGTGACCTGGAAGGTTTTCCTGTTATCTCTGGGTGCTTTGTGCCTCCTTGGCTGGGAATTGAGCAGCCAGCAGTGACCTGGAAGGTTTTCCTGTTATCTCTGGGTGCTTTGTGCCTCCTTGGCTGGGAATTGAGCAGCCAGCAGTGACCTGGAAGGTTTTCCTGTTATCTCTGGGTGCTTTGTGCCTCCTTGGCTGGGAATTGAGCAGCCAGCAGTGACCTGGAAGGTTTTCCTGTTATCTCTGGGTGCTTTGTGCCTCCTTGGCTGGGAATTGAGCAGCCAGCAGTGACCTGGAAGGTTTTCCTGTTATCTCTGGGTGCTTTGTGCCTCCTTGGCTGGGAATTGAGCAGCCAGCAGTGACCTGGAAGGTTTTCCTGTTATCTCTGGGTGCTTTGTGCCTCCTTGGCTGGGAATTGAGCAGCCAGCAGTGACCTGGAAGGTTTTCCTGTTATCTCTGGGTGCTTTGTGCCTCCTTGGCTGGGAATTGAGCAGCCAGCAGTGACCTGGAAGGTTTTCCTGTTATCTCTGGGTGCTTTGTGCCTCCTTGGCTGGGAATTGAGCAGCCAGCAGTGACCTGGAAGGTTTTCCTGTTATCTCTGGGTGCTTTGTGCCTCAACTATTGGTGTGAAGTGTAAGGAAAACTTCCCCACTGTACCCAGCACTGTATTGCTCATACTTTACATATTAATTAATAAATTGATTGCTGCTCGAATATTGACCTTTAGCTGACCCCAGGAGTGTTCTCCTTTGCCCTCCCCAGAGTGTCCAGGATCCCCAGAGGGCCCTGAGTGAAGGGCTGGGGTTAAACCATGAGAAATCTGCACCAGGGAGGCTCTGGGAGCTCTGGGAGCTCTGGGAGCTCTGGGAGCTCTGGGAGCCCTGCCAGAGGATACAATAAACTGCATTTTGGATACAATAAACTGCATTTTGGATACAATAAACTGCATTTTGGATACAATAAACTGCATTTTGGATACAATAAACTGCATTTTGGATACAATAAACTGCATTTTGGATACAATAAACTGCATTTTGGATACAATAAACTGCATTTTGGATACAATAAACTGCATTTTGGATACAATAAACTGCATTTTGGATACAATAAACTGCATTTTGGATACAATAAACTGCATTTTGGATACAATAAACTGCATTTTGGATACAATAAACTGCATTTTGGATACAATAAACTGCATTTTGGATACAATAAACTGCATTTTGGATACAATAAACTGCATTTTGGATACAATAAACTGCATTTTGGATACAATAAACTGCATTTTGGATACAATAAACTGCATTTTGGATACAATAAACTGCATTTTGGATACAATAAACTGCATTTTGGATACAATAAACTGCATTTTGGATACAATAAACTGCATTTTGGATACAATAAACTGCATTTTGGATACAATAAACTGCATTTTGGATACAATAAACTGCATTTTGGATACAATAAACTGCATTTTGGATACAATAAACTGCATTTTGGATACAATAAACTGCATTTTGGATACAATAAACTGCATTTTGGATACAATAAACTGCATTTTGGATACAATAAACTGCATTTTGGATACAATAAACTGCATTTTGGATACAATAAACTGCATTTTGGATACAATAAACTGCATTTTGGATACAATAAACTGCATTTTGGATACAATAAACTGCATTTTGGATACAATAAACTGCATTTTGGATACAATAAACTGCATTTTGGATACAATAAACTGCATTTTGGATACAATAAACTGCATTTTGGATACAATAAACTGCATTTTGGATACAATAAACTGCATTTTGGATACAATAAACTGCATTTTGGATACAATAAACTGCATTTTGGATACAATAAACTGCATTTTGGATACAATAAACTGCATTTTGGATACAATAAACTGCATTTTGGATACAATAAACTGCATTTTGGATACAATAAACTGCATTTTGGATACAATAAACTGCATTTTGGATACAATAAACTGCATTTTGGATACAATAAACTGCATTTTGGATACAATAAACTGCATTTTGGATACAATAAACTGCATTTTGGATACAATAAACTGCATTTTGGATACAATAAACTGCATTTTGGATACAATAAACTGCATTTTGGATACAATAAACTGCATTTTGGATACAATAAACTGCATTTTGGATACAATAAACTGCATTTTGGATACAATAAACTGCATTTTGGATACAATAAACTGCATTTTGGATACAATAAACTGCATTTTGGATACAATAAACTGCATTTTGGATACAATAAACTGCATTTTGGATACAATAAACTGCATTTTGGATACAATAAACTGCATTTTGGATACAATAAACTGCATTTTGGATACAATAAACTGCATTTTGGATACAATAAACTGCATTTTGGATACAATAAACTGCATTTTGGATACAATAAACTGCATTTTGGATACAATAAACTGCATTTTGGATACAATAAACTGCATTTTGGATACAATAAACTGCATTTTGGATACAATAAACTGCATTTTGGATACAATAAACTGCATTTTGGATACAATAAACTGCATTTTGGATACAATAAACTGCATTTTGGATACAATAAACTGCATTTTGGATACAATAAACTGCATTTTGGATACAATAAACTGCATTTTGGATACAATAAACTGCATTTTGGATACAATAAACTGCATTTTGGATACAATAAACTGCATTTTGGATACAATAAACTGCATTTTGGATACAATAAACTGCATTTTGGATACAATAAACTGCATTTTGGATACAATAAACTGCATTTTGGATACAATAAACTGCATTTTGGATACAATAAACTGCATTTTGGATACAATAAACTGCATTTTGGATACAATAAACTGCATTTTGGATACAATAAACTGCATTTTGGATACAATAAACTGCATTTTGGATACAATAAACTGCATTTTGGATACAATAAACTGCATTTTGGATACAATAAACTGCATTTTGGATACAATAAACTGCATTTTGGATACAATAAACTGCATTTTGGATACAATAAACTGCATTTTGGATACAATAAACTGCATTTTGGATACAATAAACTGCATTTTGGATACAATAAACTGCATTTTGGATACAATAAACTGCATTTTGGATACAATAAACTGCATTTTGGATACAATAAACTGCATTTTGGATACAATAAACTGCATTTTGGATACAATAAACTGCATTTTGGATACAATAAACTGCATTTTGGATACAATAAACTGCATTTTGGATACAATAAACTGCATTTTGGATACAATAAACTGCATTTTGGATACAATAAACTGCATTTTGGATACAATAAACTGCATTTTGGATACAATAAACTGCATTTTGGATACAATAAACTGCATTTTGGATACAATAAACTGCATTTTGGATACAATAAACTGCATTTTGGATACAATAAACTGCATTTTGGATACAATAAAGGATAGGTTCAAAGGCCTTCTTCCATGCTTTAGTTTCCTCAGTTATTATTAGAATTTGTCTCTGGCACTGTCCCATGGTCCCACACATCTCACAATCACAAATGCACACATTGCCTGTGTGTGCCTGACACCAAACACAGCTTTGGATTCCCAAAGTGTTCCCTGGCCCATGGTGGGATCAGCTGGAACAGCCCTGGGGTGTGCAGGGCTGGAAATTCCTCTGCTGAGCAGCTTCACCTGCCCTGGGCCCTCCTGGCTCAGAGCTCCTCAATTCCCAGCCAAGGAGGCACAAAGCAGCCACAGATAAAATTAAACCCTTCCAGGTCACTGCTGGCTGCTCAATTCCCAGCCAAGGAGGCACAAAGCAGCCACAGATAAAATTAAACCCTTCCAGGTCACTGCTGGCTGCTCAATTCCCAGCCAAGGAGGCACAAAGCAGCCACAGATAAAATTAAACCCTTCCAGGTCACTGCTGGCTGCTCAATTCCCAGCCAAGGAGGCACAAAGCAGCCACAGATAAAATTAAACCCTTCCAGGTCACTGCTGGCTGCTCAATTCCCAGCCAAGGAGGCACAAAGCAGCCACAGATAAAATTAAACCCTTCCAGGTCACTGCTGGCTGCTCAATTCCCAGCCAAGGAGGCACAAAGCAGCCACAGATAAAATTAAACCCTTCCAGGTCACTGCTGGCTGCTCAATTCCCAGCCAAAGAAGACAAGCAGTAACAGGAAAACAGGGGAAAAACCTTCCAGGTCACTGCTGGCTGCTCAATTCCCAGCCAAGGAGGCACAAAGCAGCCACAGATAAAATTAAACCCTTCCAGGTCACTGCTGGCTGCTCAATTCCCAGCCAAGGAGGCACAAAGCAGCCACAGATAAAATTAAACCCTTCCAGGTCACTGCTGGCTGCTCAATTCCCAGCCAAGGAGGCACAAAGCAGCCACAGATAAAATTAAACCCTTCCAGGTCACTGCTGGCTGCTCAATTCCCAGCCAAGGAGGCACAAAGCAGCCACAGATAAAATTAAACCCTTCCAGGTCACTGCTGGCTGCTCAATTCCCAGCCAAGGAGGCACAAAGCAGCCACAGATAAAATTAAACCCTTCCAGGTCACTGCTGGCTGCTCAATTCCCAGCCAAGGAGGCACAAAGCAGCCACAGATAAAATTAAACCCTTCCAGGTCACTGCTGGCTGCTCAATTCCCAGCCAAGGAGGCACAAAGCAGCCACAGATAAAATTAAACCCTTCCAGGTCACTGCTGGCTGCTCAATTCCCAGCCAAGGAGGCACAAAGCAGCCACAGATAAAATTAAACCCTTCCAGGTCACTGCTGGCTGCTCAATTCCCAGCCAAGGAGGCACAAAGCAGCCACAGATAAAATTAAACCCTTCCAGGTCACTGCTGGCTGCTCAATTCCCAGCCAAGGAGGCACAAAGCAGCCACAGATAAAATTAAACCCTTCCAGGTCACTGCTGGCTGCTCAATTCCCAGCCAAGGAGGCACAAAGCAGCCACAGATAAAATTAAACCCTTCCAGGTCACTGCTGGCTGCTCAATTCCCAGCCAAGGAGGCACAAAGCAGCCACAGATAAAATTAAACCCTTCCAGGTCACTGCTGGCTGCTCAATTCCCAGCCAAGGAGGCACAAAGCAGCCACAGATAAAATTAAACCCTTCCAGGTCACTGCTGGCTGCTCAATTCCCAGCCAAGGAGGCACAAAGCAGCCACAGATAAAATTAAACCCTTCCAGGTCACTGCTGGCTGCTCAATTCCCAGCCAAGGAGGCACAAAGCAGCCACAGATAAAATTAAACCCTTCCAGGTCACTGCTGGCTGCTCAATTCCCAGCCAAGGAGGCACAAAGCAGCCACAGATAAAATTAAACCCTTCCAGGTCACTGCTGGCTGCTCAATTCCCAGCCAAGGAGGCACAAAGCAGCCACAGATAAAATTAAACCCTTCCAGGTCACTGCTGGCTGCTCAATTCCCAGCCAAGGAGGCACAAAGCAGCCACAGATAAAATTAAACCCTTCCAGGTCACTGCTGGCTGCTCAATTCCCAGCCAAGGAGGCACAAAGCAGCCACAGATAAAATTAAACCCTTCCAGGTCACTGCTGGCTGCTCAATTCCCAGCCAAGGAGGCACAAAGCAGCCACAGATAAAATTAAACCCTTCCAGGTCACTGCTGGCTGCTCAATTCCCAGCCAAGGAGGCACAAAGCAGCCACAGATAAAATTAAACCCTTCCAGGTCACTGCTGGCTGCTCAATTCCCAGCCAAGGAGGCACAAAGCAGCCACAGATAAAATTAAACCCTTCCAGGTCACTGCTGGCTGCTCAATTCCCAGCCAAGGAGGCACAAAGCAGCCACAGATAAAATTAAACCCTTCCAGGTCACTGCTGGCTGCTCAATTCCCAGCCAAGGAGGCACAAAGCAGCCACAGATACAATAAACTGCATTTTGGATACAATAAACTGCATTTTGGATACAATAAACTGCATTTTGGATACAATAAACTGCATTTTGGATACAATAAACTGCATTTTGGATACAATAAACTGCATTTTGGATACAATAAACTGCATTTTGGATACAATAAACTGCATTTTGGATACAATAAACTGCATTTTGGATACAATAAACTGCATTTTGGATACAATAAACTGCATTTTGGATACAATAAACTGCATTTTGGATACAATAAACTGCATTTTGGATACAATAAACTGCATTTTGGATACAATAAACTGCATTTTGGATACAATAAACTGCATTTTGGATACAATAAACTGCATTTTGGATACAATAAACTGCATTTTGGATACAATAAACTGCATTTTGGATACAATAAACTGCATTTTGGATACAATAAACTGCATTTTGGATACAATAAACTGCATTTTGGATACAATAAACTGCATTTTGGATACAATAAACTGCATTTTGGATACAATAAACTGCATTTTGGATACAATAAACTGCATTTTGGATACAATAAACTGCATTTTGGATACAATAAACTGCATTTTGGATACAATAAACTGCATTTTGGATACAATAAACTGCATTTTGGATACAATAAACTGCATTTTGGATACAATAAACTGCATTTTGGATACAATAAACTGCATTTTGGATACAATAAACTGCATTTTGGATACAATAAACTGCATTTTGGATACAATAAACTGCATTTTGGATACAATAAACTGCATTTTGGATACAATAAACTGCATTTTGGATACAATAAACTGCATTTTGGATACAATAAACTGCATTTTGGATACAATAAACTGCATTTTGGATACAATAAACTGCATTTTGGATACAATAAACTGCATTTTGGATACAATAAACTGCATTTTGGATACAATAAACTGCATTTTGGATACAATAAACTGCATTTTGGATACAATAAACTGCATTTTGGATACAATAAACTGCATTTTGGATACAATAAACTGCATTTTGGATACAATAAACTGCATTTTGGATACAATAAACTGCATTTTGGATACAATAAACTGCATTTTGGATACAATAAACTGCATTTTGGATACAATAAACTGCATTTTGGATACAATAAACTGCATTTTGGATACAATAAACTGCATTTTGGATACAATAAACTGCATTTTGGATACAATAAACTGCATTTTGGATACAATAAACTGCATTTTGGATACAATAAACTGCATTTTGGATACAATAAACTGCATTTTGGATACAATAAACTGCATTTTGGATACAATAAACTGCATTTTGGATACAATAAACTGCATTTTGGATACAATAAACTGCATTTTGGATACAATAAACTGCATTTTGGATACAATAAACTGCATTTTGGATACAATAAACTGCATTTTGGATACAATAAACTGCATTTTGGATACAATAAACTGCATTTTGGATACAATAAACTGCATTTTGGATACAATAAACTGCATTTTGGATACAATAAACTGCATTTTGGATACAATAAACTGCATTTTGGATACAATAAACTGCATTTTGGATACAATAAACTGCATTTTGGATACAATAAACTGCATTTTGGATACAATAAACTGCATTTTGGATACAATAAACTGCATTTTGGATACAATAAACTGCATTTTGGATACAATAAACTGCATTTTGGATACAATAAACTGCATTTTGGATACAATAAACTGCATTTTGGATACAATAAACTGCATTTTGGATACAATAAACTGCATTTTGGATACAATAAACTGCATTTTGGATACAATAAACTGCATTTTGGATACAATAAACTGCATTTTGGATACAATAAACTGCATTTTGGATACAATAAACTGCATTTTGGATACAATAAACTGCATTTTGGATACAATAAACTGCATTTTGGATACAATAAACTGCATTTTGGATACAATAAACTGCATTTTGGATACAATAAACTGCATTTTGGATACAATAAACTGCATTTTGGATACAATAAACTGCATTTTGGATACAATAAACTGCATTTTGGATACAATAAACTGCATTTTGGATACAATAAACTGCATTTTGGATACAATAAACTGCATTTTGGATACAATAAACTGCATTTTGGATACAATAAACTGCATTTTGGATACAATAAACTGCATTTTGGATACAATAAACTGCATTTTGGATACAATAAACTGCATTTTGGATACAATAAACTGCATTTTGGATACAATAAACTGCATTTTGGATACAATAAACTGCATTTTGGATACAATAAACTGCATTTTGGATACAATAAACTGCATTTTGGATACAATAAACTGCATTTTGGATACAATAAACTGCATTTTGGATACAATAAACTGCATTTTGGATACAATAAACTGCATTTTGGATACAATAAACTGCATTTTGGATACAATAAACTGCATTTTGGATACAATAAACTGCATTTTGGATACAATAAACTGCATTTTGGATACAATAAACTGCATTTTGGATACAATAAACTGCATTTTGGATACAATAAACTGCATTTTGGATACAATAAACTGCATTTTGGATACAATAAACTGCATTTTGGATACAATAAACTGCATTTTGGATACAATAAACTGCATTTTGGATACAATAAACTGCATTTTGGATACAATAAACTGCATTTTGGATACAATAAACTGCATTTTGGATACAATAAACTGCATTTTGGATACAATAAACTGCATTTTGGATACAATAAACTGCATTTTGGATACAATAAACTGCATTTTGGATACAATAAACTGCATTTTGGATACAATAAACTGCATTTTGGATACAATAAACTGCATTTTGGATACAATAAACTGCATTTTGGATACAATAAACTGCATTTTGGATACAATAAACTGCATTTTGGATACAATAAACTGCATTTTGGATACAATAAACTGCATTTATTTATTTATTTATTTATTTATTTATTTATTTATTTATTTATTTATTTATTTATTTATTTATTTATTTATTTATTTATTTATTTATTTAGCATATTTATTATTTATTTATTTATTTATTTATTTATTTATTTATTTATTTATTTATTTATTTATTTATTTATTTATTTATTTATTTATTTATTTATTTATTTATTTATTTATTTATTTATTTATTTATTTATTTATTTATTTATTTATTTATTTATTTATTTATTTATTTATTTATTTATTTATTTATTTATTTATTTATTTATTTATTTATTTATTTATTTATTTATTTATTTATTTATTTATTTATTTATTTATTTATTTATTTATTTATTTATTTATTTATTTATTTATTTATTTATTTATTTATTTATTTATTTATTTATTTATTTATTTATTTATTTATTTATTTATTTATTTATTTATTTATTTATTTATTTATTTATTTATTTATTTATTTATTTATTTATTTATTTATTTATTTATTTATTTATTTATTTATTTATTTATTTATTTATTTATTTATTTATTTATTTATTTATTTATTTATTTATTTATTTATTTATTTATTTATTTATTTATTTATTTATTTATTTATTTATTTATTTATTTATTTATTTATTTATTTATTTATTTATT
This sequence comes from Emberiza elegans, assembly GCA_024865655.1. Lineage (NCBI taxonomy): Eukaryota > Metazoa > Chordata > Aves > Passeriformes > Fringillidae > Emberiza > Emberiza elegans. Next base: position 11,863 of record JALJVW010001882.1, read on the forward strand.
TATTTATTTATTTATTTATTTATTTATTTATTTATTTATTTATTTATTTATTTATTTATTTATTTATTTATTTATTTATTTATTTATTTATTTATTTATTTATTTATTTATTTATTTATTTATTTATTTATTTATTTATTTATTTATTTATTTATTTATTTATTTATTTATTTATTTATTTATTTATTTATTTATTTATTTATTTATTTATTTATTTATTTATTTATTTATTTATTTATTTATTTATTTATTTATTTATTTATTTATTTATTTATTTATTTATTTATTTATTTATTTATTTATTTATTTATTTATTTATTTATTTATTTATTTATTTATTTATTTATTTATTTATTTATTTATTTATTTATTTATTTATTTATTTATTTATTTATTTATTTATTTATTTATTTATTTATTTATTTATTTATTTATTTATTTATTTATTTATTTATTTATTTATTTATTTATTTATTTATTTATTTATTTATTTATTTATTTATTTATTTATTTATTTATTTATTTATTTATTTATTTATTTATTTATTTATTTATTTATTTATTTATTTATTTATTTATTTATTTATTTATTTATTTATTTATTTATTTATTTATTTATTTATTTATTTATTTATTTATTTATTTATTTATTTATTTATTTATTTATTTATTTATTTATTTATTTATTTATTTATTTATTTATTTATTTATTTATTTATTTATTTATTTATTTATTTATTTATTTATTTATTTATTTATTTATTTATTTATTTATTTATTTATTTATTTATTTATTTATTTATTTATTTATTTATTTATTTATTTATTTATTTATTTATTTATTTATTTATTTATTTATTTATTTATTTATTTATTTATTTATTTATTTATTTATTTATTTATTTATTTATTTATTTATTTATTTATTTATTTATTTATTTATTTATTTATTTATTTATTTATTTATTTATTTATTTATTTATTTATTTATTTATTTATTTATTTATTTATTTATTTATTTATTTATTTATTTATTTATTTATTTATTTATTTATTTATTTATTTATTTATTTATTTATTTATTTATTTATTTATTTATTTATTTATTTATTTATTTATTTATTTATTTATTTATTTATTTATTTATTTATTTATTTATTTATTTATTTATTTATTTATTTATTTATTTATTTATTTATTTATTTATTTATTTATTTATTTATTTATTTATTTATTTATTTATTTATTTATTTATTTATTTATTTATTTATTTATTTATTTATTTATTTATTTATTTATTTATTTATTTATTTATTTATTTATTTATTTATTTATTTATTTATTTATTTATTTATTTATTTATTTATTTATTTATTTATTTATTTATTTATTTATTTATTTATTTATTTATTTATTTATTTATTTATTTATTTATTTATTTATTTATTTATTTATTTATTTATTTATTTATTTATTTATTTATTTATTTATTTATTTATTTATTTATTTATTTATTTATTTATTTATTTATTTATTTATTTATTTATTTATTTATTTATTTATTTATTTATTTATTTATTTAGCAGGATTGGGGATCCAGCAGGATTGGGGATCCAGCAGGATTGGGGATCCAGCAGGATTGGGGATCCAGCAGGATTGGGGATCCAGCAGGATTGGGGATCCAGCAGGATTGGGGATCCAGCAGGATTGGGGATCCAGCAGGATTGGGGATCCAGCAGGATTGGGGATCCAGCAGGATTGGGGATCCAGCAGGATTGGGGATCCAGCAGGATTGGGGATCCAGCAGGATTGGGGATCCAGCAGGATTGGGGATCCAGCAGGATTGGGGATCCAGCAGGATTGGGGATCCAGCAGGATTGGGGATCCAGCAGGATTGGGGATCCAGCAGGATTGGGGATCCAGCAGGATTGGGGATCCAGCAGGATTGGGGATCCAGCAGGATTGGGGATCCAGCAGGATTGGGGATCCAGCAGGATTGGGGATCCAGCAGGATTGGGGATCCAGCAGGATTGGGGATCCAGCAGGATTGGGGATCCAGCAGGATTGGGGATCCAGCAGGATTGGGGATCCAGCAGGATTGGGGATCCAGCAGGATTGGGGATCCAGCAGGATTGGGGATCCAGCAGGATTGGGGATCCAGCAGGATTGGGGATCCAGCAGGATTGGGGATCCAGCAGGATTGGGGATCCAGCAGGATTGGGGATCCAGCAGGATTGGGGATCCAGCAGGATTGGGGATCCAGCAGGATTGGGGATCCAGCAGGATTGGGGATCCAGCAGGATTGGGGATCCAGCAGGATTGGGGATCCAGCAGGATTGGGGATCCAGCAGGATTGGGGATCCAGCAGGATTGGGGATCCAGCAGGATTGGGGATCCAGCAGGATTGGGGATCCAGCAGGATTGGGGATCCAGCAGGATTGGGGATCCAGCAGGATTGGGGATCCAGCAGGATTGGGGATCCAGCAGGATTGGGGATCCAGCAGGATTGGGGATCCAGCAGGATTGGGGATCCAGCAGGATTGGGGATCCAGCAGGATTGGGGATCCAGCAGGATTGGGGATCCAGCAGGATTGGGGATCCAGCAGGATTGGGGATCCAGCAGGATTGGGGATCCAGCAGGATTGGGGATCCAGCAGGATTGGGGATCCAGCAGGATTGGGGATCCAGCAGGATTGGGGATCCAGCAGGATTGGGGATCCAGCAGGATTGGGGATCCAGCAGGATTGGGGATCCAGCAGGATTGGGGATCCAGCAGGATTGGGGATCCAGCAGGATTGGGGATCCAGCAGGATTGGGGATCCAGCAGGATTGGGGATCCAGCAGGATTGGGGATCCAGCAGGATTGGGGATCCAGCAGGATTGGGGATCCAGCAGGATTGGGGATCCAGCAGGATTGGGGATCCAGCAGGATTGGGGATCCAGCAGGATTGGGGATCCAGCAGGATTGGGGATCCAGCAGGATTGGGGATCCAGCAGGATTGGGGATCCAGCAGGATTGGGGATCCAGCAGGATTGGGGATCCAGCAGGATTGGGGATCCAGCAGGATTGGGGATCCAGCAGGATTGGGGATCCAGCAGGATTGGGGATCCAGCAGGATTGGGGATCCAGCAGGATTGGGGATCCAGCAGGATTGGGGATCCAGCAGGATTGGGGATCCAGCAGGATTGGGGATCCAGCAGGATTGGGGATCCAGCAGGATTGGGGATCCAGCAGGATTGGGGATCCAGCAGGATTGGGGATCCAGCAGGATTGGGGATCCAGCAGGATTGGGGATCCAGCAGGATTGGGGATCCAGCAGGATTGGGGATCCAGCAGGATTGGGGATCCAGCAGGATTGGGGATCCAGCAGGATTGGGGATCCAGCAGGATTGGGGATCCAGCAGGATTGGGGATCCAGCAGGATTGGGGATCCAGCAGGATTGGGGATCCAGCAGGATTGGGGATCCAGCAGGATTGGGGATCCAGCAGGATTGGGGATCCAGCAGGATTGGGGATCCAGCAGGATTGGGGATCCAGCAGGATTGGGGATCCAGCAGGATTGGGGATCCAGCAGGATTGGGGATCCAGCAGGATTGGGGATCCAGCAGGATTGGGGATCCAGCAGGATTGGGGATCCAGCAGGATTGGGGATCCAGCAGGATTGGGGATCCAGCAGGATTGGGGATCCAGCAGGATTGGGGATCCAGCAGGATTGGGGATCCAGCAGGATTGGGGATCCAGCAGGATTGGGGATCCAGCAGGATTGGGGATCCAGCAGGATTGGGGATCCAGCAGGATTGGGGATCCAGCAGGATTGGGGATCCAGCAGGATTGGGGATCCAGCAGGATTGGGGATCCAGCAGGATTGGGGATCCAGCAGGATTGGGGATCCAGCAGGATTGGGGATCCAGCAGGATTGGGGATCCAGCAGGATTGGGGATCCAGCAGGATTGGGGATCCAGCAGGATTGGGGATCCAGCAGGATTGGGGATCCAGCAGGATTGGGGATCCAGCAGGATTGGGGATCCAGCAGGATTGGGGATCCAGCAGGATTGGGGATCCAGCAGGATTGGGGATCCAGCAGGATTGGGGATCCAGCAGGATTGGGGATCCAGCAGGATTGGGGATCCAGCAGGATTGGGGATCCAGCAGGATTGGGGATCCAGCAGGATTGGGGATCCAGCAGGATTGGGGATCCAGCAGGATTGGGGATCCAGCAGGATTGGGGATCCAGCAGGATTGGGGATCCAGCAGGATTGGGGATCCAGCAGGATTGGGGATCCAGCAGGATTGGGGATCCAGCAGGATTGGGGATCCAGCAGGATTGGGGATCCAGCAGGATTGGGGATCCAGCAGGATTGGGGATCCAGCAGGATTGGGGATCCAGCAGGATTGGGGATCCAGCAGGATTGGGGATCCAGCAGGATTGGGGATCCAGCAGGATTGGGGATCCAGCAGGATTGGGGATCCAGCAGGATTGGGGATCCAGCAGGATTGGGGATCCAGCAGGATTGGGGATCCAGCAGGATTGGGGATCCAGCAGGATTGGGGATCCAGCAGGATTGGGGATCCAGCAGGATTGGGGATCCAGCAGGATTGGGGATCCAGCAGGATTGGGGATCCAGCAGGATTGGGGATCCAGCAGGATTGGGGATCCAGCAGGATTGGGGATCCAGCAGGATTGGGGATCCAGCAGGATTGGGGATCCAGCAGGATTGGGGATCCAGCAGGATTGGGGATCCAGCAGGATTGGGGATCCAGCAGGATTGGGGATCCAGCAGGATTGGGGATCCAGCAGGATTGGGGATCCAGCAGGATTGGGGATCCAGCAGGATTGGGGATCCAGCAGGATTGGGGATCCAGCAGGATTGGGGATCCAGCAGGATTGGGGATCCAGCAGGATTGGGGATCCAGCAGGATTGGGGATCCAGCAGGATTGGGGATCCAGCAGGATTGGGGATCCAGCAGGATTGGGGATCCAGCAGGATTGGGGATCCAGCAGGATTGGGGATCCAGCAGGATTGGGGATCCAGCAGGATTGGGGATCCAGCAGGATTGGGGATCCAGCAGGATTGGGGATCCAGCAGGATTGGGGATCCAGCAGGATTGGGGATCCAGCAGGATTGGGGATCCAGCAGGATTGGGGATCCAGCAGGATTGGGGATCCAGCAGGATTGGGGATCCAGCAGGATTGGGGATCCAGCAGGATTGGGGATCCAGCAGGATTGGGGCCAGGGCTGGGCTTGTGGCCAGGGCTGGGCTTGTGGCCAGGGCTGGGCTTGTGGCCAGGGCTGGGCTTGTGGCCAGGGCTGGGCTTGTGGCCAGGGCTGGGCTTGTGGCCAGGGCTGGGCTTGTGGCCAGGGCTGGGCTTGTGGCCAGGGCTGGGCTTGTGGCCAGGGCTGGGCTTGTGGCCAGGGCTGGGCTTGTGGCCAGGGCTGGGGGAACTGGGGCACTGGGATGGACTGGGGAACTGGGATGGACTGGGGAACTGGGATGGACTGGGGAACTGGGATGGACTGGGATGGACTGGGGAACTGGGATGGACTGGGATGGACTGGGGGCACTGGGGGCACTGGGGGCACTGGGGGCACTGGGGGCACTGGGGGCACTGGGGGCACTGGGGGCACTGGGGGCACTGGGGGCACTGGGATGGACTGGGGGCACTGGGGGCACTGGGGGCACTGGGATGGACTGGGGAACTGGGATGGACTGGGATGGACTGGGGGCACTGGGGGCACTGGGGGCACTGGGATGGACTGGGGGCACTGGGGGCACTGGGATGGACTGGGATGGACTGGGATGGACTGGGATGGACTGGGATGGACTGGGATGGACTGGGGGCACTGGGATGGACTGGGGGCACTGGGGGCACTGGGATGGACTGGGATGGACTGGGGGCACTGGGGGCACTGGGATGGACTGGGATGGACTGGGATGGACTGGGGGCACTGGGATGGACTGGGATGGACTGGGATGGACTGGGGGCACTGGGATGGACTGGGGGCACTGGGGGCACTGGGGGCACTGGGGGCACTGGGATGGACTGGGATGGACTGGGATGGACTGGGGGCACTGGGGGCACTGGGGGCACTGGGGGCACTGGGGGCACTGGGGGCACTGGGGGCACTGGGGGCACTGGGGGCACTGGGGGCACTGGGATGGACTGGGATGGACTGGGGGCACTGGGGGCACTGGGGGCACTGGGATGGACTGGGGGCACTGGGGGCACTGGGATGGACTGGGATGGACTGGGGGCACTGGGATGGACTGGGATGGACTGGGATGGACTGGGGGCACTGGGATGGACTGGGGGCACTGGGGGCACTGGGATGGACTGGGATGGACTGGGGGCACTGGGGGCACTGGGATGGACTGGGATGGACTGGGATGGACTGGGGGCACTGGGATGGACTGGGATGGACTGGGATGGACTGGGGGCACTGGGATGGACTGGGGGCACTGGGATGGACTGGGGGCACTGGGGGCACTGGGATGGACTGGGATGGACTGGGATGGACTGGGGGCACTGGGGGCACTGGGGGCACTGGGGGCACTGGGATGGACTGGGGGCACTGGGGGCACTGGGATGGACTGGGGGCACTGGGGGCACTGGGGGCACTGGGATGGACTGGGATGGACTGGGGGCACTGGGGGCACTGGGGGCACTGGGATGGACTGGGGGCACTGGGATGGACTGGGGGCACTGGGATGGACTGGGGGCACTGGGGGCACTGGGATGGACTGGGATGGACTGGGGGCACTGGGGGCACTGGGGGCACTGGGGGCACTGGGGGCACTGGGGGCACTGGGGGCACTGGGATGGACTGGGATGGACTGGGGAACTGGGATGGACTGGGGAACTGGGATGGACTGGGGGCACTGGGATGGACTGGGGGCACTGGGGGCACTGGGGGCACTGGGGGCACTGGGGGCACTGGGGGCACTGGGGGCACTGGGGGCACTGGGATGGACTGGGGAACTGGGATGGACTGGGGAACTGGGATGGACTGGGGAACTGGGATGGACTGGGGAACTGGGATGGACTGGGATGGACTGGGGGCACTGGGGGCACTGGGGGCACTGGGATGGACTGGGGGCACTGGGGGCACTGGGATGGACTGGGGAACTGGGATGGACTGGGGAACTGGGATGGACTGGGATGGACTGGGATGGACTGGGATGGACTGGGGCATACTGGGGATACTGGGATGGACTGGGGAACTGGGATGGACTGGGATGGACTGGGGAACTGGGATGGACTGGGGGCACTGGGATGGACTGGGCAGAACTGGGGAACTGGGATGGACTGGGGAACTGGGATGGACTGGGCAGAACTGGGGAACTGGGATGGACTGGGATGGACTGGGATGGACTGGGGAACTGGGATGGACTGGGGGCACTGGGGGCACTGGGATGGACTGGGGGCACTGGGGGCACTGGGGGCACTGGGGGCACTGGGGGCACTGGGGGCACTGGGATGGACTGGGGAACTGGGATGGACTGGGATGGACTGGGGAACTGGGATGGACTGGGGGCACTGGGATGGACTGGGGAACTGGGATGGACTGGGGGCACTGGGGGCACTGGGGGCACTGGGGGCACTGGGGGCACTGGGATGGACTGGGGGCACTGGGGGCACTGGGGGCACTGGGGGCACTGGGATGGACTGGGGAACTGGGATGGACTGGGGGCACTGGGATGGACTGGGGGCACTGGGGGCACTGGGGGCACTGGGGGCACTGGGATGGACTGGGGGCACTGGGATGGACTGGGGAACTGGGATGGACTGGGATGGACTGGGGGCACTGGGGGCACTGGGGGCACTGGGATGGACTGGGGAACTGGGATGGACTGGGGGCACTGGGGGCACTGGGGGCACTGGGATGGACTGGGGGCACTGGGGGCACTGGGATGGACTGGGGGCACTGGGATGGACTGGGGGCACTGGGGGCACTGGGGGCACTGGGGGCACTGGGGGCACTGGGATGGACTGGGGGCACTGGGATGGACTGGGGAACTGGGATGGACTGGGGAACTGGGATGGACTGGGGGCACTGGGGGCACTGGGGGCACTGGGGGCACTGGGGGCACTGGGGGCACTGGGATGGACTGGGATGGACTGGGGGCACTGGGGGCACTGGGGGCACTGGGGACACTGGGGGCACTGGGGGCACTGGGGGCACTGGGAGCACTGGGGATACTGGGGGCACTGGGGGCACTGGGAGCACTGGGGGCACTGGGGGCACTGGGGGCACTGGGGGCACTGGGATGGACTGGGGGCACTGGGGGCACTGGGGGCACTGGGATGGACTGGGATGGACTGGGGGCACTGGGATGGACTGGGGGCACTGGGGGCACTGGGATGGACTGGGATGGACTGGGGAACTGGGATGGACTGGGATGGACTGGGATGGACTGGGATGGACTGGGATGGACTGGGGGCACTGGGATGGACTGGGATGGACTGGGATGGACTGGGGAACTGGGATGGACTGGGGAACTGGGATGGACTGGGGAACTGGGATGGACTGGGATGGACTGGGGAACTGGGATGGACTGGGGAACTGGGATGGACTGGGATGGACTGGGATGGACTGGGGGCACTGGGGCATCCCAGTATGGACCAGTATAGACCAGTGTGCATCCCAGTGCACCCCAGTGCATCCCAGTATAGACCAGTGTGCATCCCAGTGCACCCCAGTGCATCCCAGTATAGACCAGTATAGACCAGTGCTGGGCTCAGAGCGTCCTCTTTGCTGGGGATGGCACTGAGGGCATCCCAGTGCACCCCAGTGCATCCCAGTATAGACCAGTGTGCATCCCAGTGCACCCCAGTGCATCCCAGTATAGACCAGTGTGCATCCCAGTGCACCCCAGTGCATCCCAGTATAGACCAGTATAGACCAGTGTGCATCCCAGTGCACCCCAGTGCATCCCAGTATAGACCAGTATAGACCAGTGTGCATCCCAGTGCACCCCAGTGCATCCCAGTATAGACCAGTGTGCATCCCAGTGCACCCCAGTGCATCCCAGTATAGACCAGTATAGACCAGTGTGCATCCCAGTGCACCCCAGTGCATCCCAGTATAGACCAGTGTGCATCCCAGTGCACCCCAGTGCATCCCAGTATAGACCAGTATAGACCAGTGTGCATCCCAGTGCACCCCAGTGCATCCCAGTATAGACCAGTGTGCATCCCAGTGCACCCCAGTGCATCCCAGTATAGACCAGTGTGCATCCCAGTGCACCCCAGTGCATCCCAGTATAGACCAGTATAGACCAGTGTGCATCCCAGTGCACCCCAGTGCATCCCAGTATAGACCAGTATAGACCAGTATAGACCAGTATAGACCAGTATAGACCAGTATAGACCAGTATAGACCAGTATAGACCAGTATAGACCAGTATAGACCAGTATAGACCAGTATAGACCAGTGTGCATCCCAGTGCACCCCAGTGCATCCCAGTATAGACCAGTGTGCATCCCAGTGCACCCCAGTGCATCCCAGTATAGACCAGTATAGACCAGTGTGCATCCCAGTGCACCCCAGTGCATCCCAGTATAGACCAGTGTGCATCCCAGTGCACCCCAGTGCATCCCAGTATAGACCAGTGTGCATCCCAGTGCACCCCAGTGCATCCCAGGAAAGACCAAACATAAATTAAAAATAGCAGGACAGGTTTGTTTACAAAGAGTTACCAAGAGAAACACAAAGAAGTGTATGTCTGATTTAAATGAGAAAAGCTGACAAAGCAGATACCAGAATTTTAGTAGCAGCAAACTAGAAAATCAAAAGCATGAGCATAAGAAAATTTGCAAGAAAAAAACAAACAGATAAACATCAAGATTTATTTCGTAACACAAGACCTATGCAGACATAACACAAAAAGGGCTTTTACAAAATAAAAAAAAAAAAAAAAAAAGTGCAATCCCCACCTAAATAGTATCAAAAAAGGAGAAAAGAAGAAAAATTGGTAAGAAAAGAAGCAGCAAGATAAGAAAAACTTCTGCGGAGAATCAGACAAGTCAAGAGTTCTTTTCAATGAAAAAGACCAAAATACATCAGGAAAAAATTGAAAAATTAAAAATAGTGGGACAGGGTGAAGAAGTTACATTTTTAGTAAACACAGAGTTGTATGTCTGAAGAAATGAAAACCCCAGAAATGTGAGTATAGACCAGTATAGACCAGTGTGCATCCCAGTGCACCCCAGTGCATCCCAGTATAGACCAGTATAGACCAGTATAGACCAGTATAGACCAGTATAGACCAGTGTGCATCCCAGTGCACCCCAGTGCATCCCAGTATAGACCAGTATAGACCAGTATAGACCAGTATAGACCAGTGTGCATCCCAGTGCACCCCAGTGCATCCCAGTATAGACCAGTATAGACCAGTGTGCATCCCAGTGCACCCCAGTGCATCCCAGTATAGACCAGTGTGCATCCCAGTGCACCCCAGTGCATCCCAGTATAGACCAGTATAGACCAGTATAGACCAGTATAGACCAGTATAGACCAGTATAGACCAGTATAGACCAGTATAGACCAGTATAGACCAGTATAGACCAGTATAGACCAGTATAGACCAGTATAGACCAGTATAGACCAGTATAGACCAGTATAGACCAGTATAGACCAGTATAGACCAGTATAGACCAGTATAGACCTTTAAAAACCCAAAGAAAATAGGATTAGTTCATGTAAAGAGACATTTAGAGAAGAAGAGGGCAATCTAAAGTCAGAAAGAAATAATTTTACCAATGAAAAGCAAAAAGAGCAACTTTTAAGAAGTCCTCCTGGTCAGTGAAATCATAATCTTACAAAAAAAAAAAAAAAAGAAAAATAATAGAAATTCACAAGAGACACTTAACTCTTCCATTAACAGACTTAACAAAAAAAAAAAAATTAAGAGCAACATTTAAACAGCAAAATAAGTTCTACCTAATAGCAAGATTATAATACCAAATTAATGAAAATTGATCTTAGATAACTTGCAACTTTAAAAACTCCAGAGAACAAGAGTTCATTTATGATCACTTTAAAATTTTTATGAGTATACAGAGATATAAAATTACCAATGAAAATTACGAAAAGGCAACTTTAAACTTGTTAAAGTCATAATCAAGAAAAAAAAAAAAGAAAAATAATAGAAGATGAGACAAATAGCCTACAAGCCAAAGAAAAATAAAAGTTAAAACTTTAAAGCAAAATTGGTGAAAATATTTGTTTATTATAATAGATCAATTAACTCAGATCTTAGAAACATGAATAGCAGCTCGACTATAGAACAAATAGCCATTAAAAATATTTTAAAATTTTTTAATTCCAAAATCTGAAAATATAGAAAAATTTAAGTTAATCTTTATCTCACTGATTTTAAAAAAGTAACTAAGCATCCTGGAGTAGCTTTTTTTTTTTTTTTTTTCCCTTGAGCTCAGAAACAGACAAAACTGGTGAAAAGAATAAATTAAAACTTTCTTAATCGGTGAGTTGGTGAAAATATTTGTTTATTCCAATAGATCAATTAACAACATAAGTTGAAAATTTCTACAAAACTCAATTCCAGCAACTGAAATAGTGTATAAAATATTAGTTGAACATGTAATTCAAAAATGTGAAAATATAGTAAAACATAGTTTAAGTTAATCTTTCCAAGTGTTTTATTAAATTGTTTGTATACTTTGCTTAAGCATGCTAGAGAATTCCAAGAGGGAAGATGTGAGGAGAAACAATTGAAAATTTGTTTTACTATAGTTATATATTTAACCAATAATTGTAAAAGATTGCTCTCCTTTTTTTAGAATACCTTGAGCTATCAAAATTGAGACCCTTCCAATTCAATTAAATTAGTAGAAAATTTAGATTGAAGTTTTTACTATATTAACTATAGCACAAATAAAAAGAACGAAAATGTCATAATATGAATAACCAGTATTTTATAATTAATAATTGTTGAAAAAAAAACTAATTGTAGTTGGTATATCCAATGAAATTTTAATGTTTTACTAAATTTATAGTATTCCAGCCTAACCTTGACTTACTGTTTTGATTTTAATTATTTTTAACCAACTTTGAGACTGAGAAAAATAGCATTTAAAAAGAGACAATTAAATTCTGAAAATTTAAAGCAGTTAGTTTTGCCAAAAAATTATAGCACAAATACTAGTGAACAATTCATAACCTTATAAACCAGTATTGGCATCTCAGCCCTTAGTTCAAAAAAAGGAGCCTTGAAAAGTAGTTGGCATATCCTAAAGATTTTTTTCACTGTGATTTATGGTATTCCTGCTAACCTTTGTCAAAGACACTGTTTAACTCCAGACAGAGTTTCATAAATGAAAACCAACTAGGTGCAAAATCAATCCCAAAGAGACAACATAAACTGACTATTACAATCACCCTGTGCCAAATTAGTTAAAATCCAGTAGCTGAATTGTATAAAACAGTTTAAATAGCACTACAAAAATTGGAGATTTGCAACCCTCAGGCCTTGAAAAATCTGTTTGGTGAGATTGATGCAAGAGTTTTACTGTAAAATTAAAAATACCTGGCGATTATCAGGAGACAAAGTTTTTAATACAACACGAATCAATGATCAAAAAGAGAAATGGGAGAATTGTGATCCCAACAATTTATGATTTGTATTGTGCAATGATAAATGGAAACAGTAATTAAATCATTACCATTTATAAACATTTAAATACCTAAAAATTGGATCTGTCAAAATAGATAAAAATCTGTTTGCCAAAAAGAAAAGCAAGGGAGAGAGAGGCCCACCCCCTATAAAAGATATCTTACAAGTTTTTAATACAACCATATAATGATAATTGGGATTAATAAAAATAGAATGCCAAAGGAAAAGGGAGAGTAATTAATACCATTTAATAACATTTTAATAATTAGGCAGATGTTTAAAAAGCCTACAGGAAAGGCCGGGAAGCAGATGCTAAAATGAACAAGAACCGGTTGATATTTGGACAAGATCTACCATATAATTATAAGGGAATAATTGTTTTTATACAAGATGTAGTGATATGTATTCTGGCTTATATTATCCCGGCTTGGTGCTTATGTTAACCCAAAGGTGAAGGAAAGGACAAAGGGGAAGACTGCAATTCTAAAATCAATTAAGACTCTAAAAATTCCCTGAAAATGCAACCACCTAATTGTTATTGTTTTTTATACAATGCGCACAAAGGTGTTCTTATATTATATTAAATAGATGACGAACCGAACTGGAGAATATGGTATTAATCAAATGACATATATGCTAGAATTTCTTTATCAATTAAGACCCCCAAAAATTTATGGGTCCAAACCACCTAATTGCACTGGTGGCGCATATCCTTGCTTATGTTCATATTGTTAGAACCAAATTATCCCCTTTCTTATATATTTTCTAAATTATTAATTAAAATTACATATCTCAGCCATTGTCTGAAGTGTTTTTATGAACTTTAATCGGAGCAAACATAACAGGCAGAACTGGGATGGACTGGGTTATCCTTGGGATGACTGGGCAGAACTGGGGGGAACTTATTTTACTGGGATTATTTGATGGACTGGGGCTATTATCTCAAATATTGGGGGCACCAGTTTTGGGATGGATTGGGGGCAATGGGGCACTGGGGGCCACTGGGGGACCCCCGCTTGGGATGGACTGGGTGACCCCCGAACTGGGAATACTAGTGGACTGGGGATCTCAGAAACCAAAGTTCAGGAGTGCAGAGGGCACTGTGGGTACCCGGAGGATGGACTGGGGATGGCACTGGGGGCATCCCAGTATGGGACCCAGTAGATAGATGGGCTGGCATCCCAGTGCCCCGCGGTGCATCCTAGCATAGCCCAATGCATCCAGAGCAAGTTCAGAGACCAGTGGGGGGCTGAGGTGGGTACCTTCTTGTGCTGGGGATGGCACTGAGGGCATCCCAGTGTCCCCAGTATGAACCAGAGTCCCTCCAGTATGCCCCAGTACCCCCAGTTTCTCCAGTCCATCCCAGCACCCCCAGTACCCCCCCAGTTTGCCTAAGTATCCTCTTTTGGCTTGCCTGCCCCAGTTTGTTCTACCACTCCCCCCCACACCCCAGTACCCCCAGTTTTCTCCAGTCCTTCATCAGACTCTACATTTAAAAAGCTTTCTGCCAAGCACACATATCTGTGAGAGTTCCTTGTCAAACTTTCATCCTTCCCAACACTTATCCACAATGGGACCAGTGCCCACCCCAAGAGTGTGTCCCCTACAGCAGGACCAGCATTGACCCTGTCAGTGTGATCAATACCCACAGCAGGACCCTGTCAGTGTGATCAATACCCACAGCAGGACGCTGTCAGTGTGATCAATACCCACAGCAGGACCCTGTCAGTGTGATCCATACCCCCACCAAGACCCTGTCAGTGTGATCAATACCCACAGCAGGACCCTGTCAGTGTGATCAATACCCACAGCAGGACCCTGTCAGTGTGATCAATACCCACAGCAGGACCCTGTCAGTGTGATCAATACCCACAGCAGGACCCTGTCAGTGTGATCAATACCCACAGCAGGACCCTGTCAGTGTGATCAATACCCACAGCAGGACCCTGTCAGTGTGATCAATACCCACAGCAGGCCCTGGGGGTCTCTAGTTTCTCTCCCACCCTGAGCAGTCCAACCTGGGGGCTCCTAGGGCTCTGTCTGCCCCCCTCACCCAGGGCAGGCTCCTCTGGTTTCTCCTCACCCAGGCAGAGCAACTCTGGGGCTCCCATCTCCTCTACCTTCCAATACCATCATCATCACATGTCCCATCACTGCTCACCATGGTGACATCCATCACCAACATCCTCCTCATCCACCACCACTGACACCATCACCATGACACTGCTCACACTATCACCCCCACCATGGTGACACCCACACCTGTGACAGCTTCCTCCTCATCCAACACCACTGGGACTTGGGATGCCATTTCCAAAATGTAGTTTATTGTACCCAAAATGCAGTTTATTGTATGTGAAAAATGCAGTTTGTTCCTTCCAAGTTTCCAGCCGTCCAGGGTCATAAGCATTAGAGCTGTGCCTATTAGAGCTGTCCAGCTCCAGCTGTTTGCAGGCATGAGACCCTTTGGTTTTATGATATAATACTTTTGACATATTTTGCCATTCATTTTAGTCATTTATTTTAATTTTATTTTATTTTAATATACCCTTTGGTTTTATTTTTATATATTTATATATTTTAGTTTATATATTTATTTGTTATTTAAATTTATTATTATTTATTTTTTAAAATTTTATTTTATTTTTACATTTTGTATATTTTTATTTATTATTTATTTTATTATACATTTATTATTTGTATATATTTTTATTATATTATAAATTTTATTTTGTTGAGCATCTTAATACATTAGAATTTAATTTATACCTTTAACTGTATATTTATTATAGCCCATATATACTATAATTATTATATTATATACTCTTCTTTCACTAAAAGTTAGTACATTGGCAGTTTAACCAATTTTTTTCAGTTTTCTTTGCAGTGGAAAAACCACTATAAGACCATTTTTTCTGCTGTTCTCCAATCACTAAAGTTAACTTTAAGCTGCCTTGTTTGCTTTGTGCCATCTCTCCTTCTTGGTAAGAACATCTTCTTGTTTGAGGTGGGTTTATCCTTTTTTGCTCTAAGTCATAAAAACCCCTTCTAACTAACATTCTGTGCCTCTCCTTGGTTATCCAGTAAGACTGGCTCGCAATTCTTTTCTTCTATATCAAAACTTGCTTTCATTTCTATTCCTTCATCAGACTTACATTTAAAAGCTTTCCTCCAAGCACACATATCTGTGAGAGTTCTTTGTCAAACTTTCTCATCCTTCCCACCAACACCCACAGTGGACCAGTGCCTACCCCAAGAGTGTCCCCTACAGCAGGGACCAGCATCGACCCCTGTCAGTGTGATCACCACCAGCATTGACCCTTTCAGTGATCAATACTGTCTCTTGGTTTGGAAAGACAGTAGCCCTGCAAGGCAGGAGCCTCCCTGAAATGGAGAGAATGTAAACCCTCCCCACCCCTCCTCAATTGCTATAGATTTTAAATTCAAGGGCTCAGGCAAAAATATGGAGCAGGAAATAAGAAGTTTCTTTAATAGGGAAAAAAAAATAAAAGGATAAAATAAACAATGCAGTACACTAGAACAACGGGCTGACAGAGTCAGAACCCAACCTGACTTCCCTGTGGATCAGGGTATTGCGGCAGTCAATTGAAATGTGCAAACGGTCCCCTGGGTGTCAGGTGGTTCCTGTGGAACAAGGGGTCCTGTAGAGAAGGATGTATCTTCCTCGGAAGATCCAGTGAGAAGAAGACAGCTGCAGGTTTCTGTTGGGCAGGATGAAACAAGAAAGCCTTTATAAATATGATTGCCTGGCAAAAAGATTTTGAGAATGTAAAGCTATAAGCGAAATTGAAAATGAAAGCAGCCTTTGAGATCCCTTAGTTAAAGTTGAGGCTGTAAAACTTACGCAGTAAATCAATACCCACAGCAGGACCCTGTCAGTGTGATCAATACCCACAGCAGGACCCTGTCAGTGTGATCAATACCCACAGCAGGACCCTGTCAGTGTGATCAATACCCACAGCAGGACCCTGTCAGTGTGATCAATACCCACAGCAGGACCCTGTCAGTGTGATCAATACCCACAGCAGGACCCTGTCAGTGTGATCAATACCCACAGCAGGACCCTGTCAGTGTGACCAATACCCACAGCAGGACCCTGTCAGTGTGATCAATACCCACAGCAGGACCCTGTCAGTGTGATCAATACCCACAGCAGGACCCTGTCAGTGTGATCAATACCCACAGCAGGACCCTGTCAGTGTGATCAATACCCACAGCAGGACCCTGTCAGTGTGATCAATACCCACAGCAGGACCCTGTCAGTGTGATCAATACCCACAGCAGGACCCTGTCAGTGTGATCAATACCCACAGCAGGACCCTGTCAGTGTGATCAATACCCACAGCAGGACCATCATTCCTGCACAGTTCCTCTGGGGAACGGCAGTGGAGAAAGCCGTGATGGTGTCTCAAACCTCTGGATTATATCTGGGTAGCAATCGCTTGGTCCTCCCTGGGCGGAGCATCTCACAATGGGATGTCACAGTTTCTTATCAGTCATGCAGTGACATTCCAATAGTCTGTTATCAGCAGATGTGCCCGGGGAGGTGTGAATGTGGTCACTCCAAAGAGAGATAAAGCAACTGCCCACTTGACAAAAAGATATCTGCCATACAGATGGTAATTGAAACATCTTGCATTGCACCTTCAACAGACCTGGTCTGGACCCATGGTTCCATGAGGTTCCCCAGTGTCACCATGGTAACTCTCAGATGCTGGATGAGATCAATGTCCTTAGACAGGGTGGGATGAGCTGTCAATCAGTGACACAGTGGGGACAGTGCTAACCCAGCCCCTGATTGCCTGAGCGATCAGAAATCCCACCTGGGGGAGGCCCACAGCGCCCAGGGCTTAAAACACGGAGCACAAGGTCAGTCCTGTATGGACTCTGCCTTCTCCTGGGTTTGTGTCTCACCCAACACTGGAACCCTAGGAACTGATAGTCATATGTGTGTCTTTCCATAGAGCTTCTGTCTTTCTGTCTCTCTCTTTCTTCTCCTTCTAATGCTTTTATATGGAACATTTTGGGTACCTCAACTGCTTACGTGTTCAATGATTTCTAGGTTAAAGGAGCTAAGTTAATAAAGTTACTGCTATGATAAGTGTTTTCTGTGTAATTGGATGTTGCATTAAATCCCCTCTTCCAAAGTTTCTTGATTTTTTTTGCATTTTGCCACTAGAATTTTTTGTCATTTTGACCTCTTGAGAATATCTGGCTGGTGTTTCTCCTGTGCACCAAACTCGAGTAAAGGAGCCTTTGGTTTCCTCAGCATTTCAGTGTTCTGGGCTGTTACACCACAGGCTCACAATGGCCTCTTGTTTCCACACTGGCCCCTTGGTTCCATATATAGACCCCAACAGTGCCACAATGATCCCCTTGGTTCCACAACTTCCCCAGTGTTGTCAAGAATGCATTGTTAAAGGAGTTAATATAAAGTTCCATGATAGTTATAGATTGTTTGTTTAATGTTTTATAGTTATGTAAAGTTCAATGTTAGTTATTAATTGCTTGTTAAAGGTTTTTTAATTATGTAAATCCCCTTACTGTTGGAGTATTACCCTGCTGCTCCCACTCTCATCTAAAATGGCAAACCACCTAAGACCATAAAGAAGATGATTATATTTACCTAATAAGCAAATATGAAACTCCCATTAGACTTAACAGAAAAGGATTACATAAAAAAAACCTCTAGAACAATGAACCACCATGCAAATAAAGAATCAAAATAACCCCTCTAAACAAAGAGAACATAAGACAATATCAAAGACCCTGGTCAGAACTTTTTACCTTTCTCACCCTACCCAGAGCGGGACAAGATCAGTATAAAGATTATGAACCTGAAACCAACAGGTGTCTACTCAGAGATTCTTGTGAGGAAAGAAGACCCAGCTCTGCTGGACAACGGAGCTGACCTCCTCCTCCTCCACGCCGTCTCGGGAGGAGTGGTGGTGTGCGACACCCCATGGGTCCCCCCTACCTAGACTGTTTCCGTAAAAGCTGAAATCACTAAAGAGCTGGTCACGTGCCATTCATAACAGTCCTGGGGACTGGTCCAGGACAGGCCACCCGAAGGAGACTGGGGGGGCCTCCAGGATATCTGGCCCTATCTGGAGCGTGGTCGGCAGCAGCCTGGGACCAAACAGTGTGGAGGAGCATTGGTCAGTAAAGCCGGTGGCAGGAGTAGGAGGCAAGGAAAGAAGTGTGTGTGAGACGGGGCCTGGCAGCTCAGAGCCCCAAAGCAGCTGGGCCTCTCAGTACCCACAGTTCCGGACTCCTGCCGGGGACCGGCCAGAAATGGAGGGGCAGCAAGAGAAGCCTGAGTGAGTGAGACGCCTCTCAGGGGGATAAGGTGGGCCCCCCTCCGGGTGTATGGAGGAATAGAAATGTGAGTGGCACGGAAGGGGTTGGCCTTGCCCTGTTGGGCTTGGTAGGCACCCTCAGGGGTGTGCTGAGGGTGGCAGATGAATTGGTGAGCTGGCACTAAAACCCGAATGGAGCCCGGGTGCATGGAGGATCGGAGTAGTGTGAGGTTGCACACACAATCTGTGGAGTGGGGGGACACGGGTCCCTACCAGGTTCAGGGTGCCCTGAGTACAGCAGCAGCACTGAGTAGAGCCAAGAGGGTCCCAGTGCCCAGGGTGGGATGGCGGTGTGCTGGGGGTTCAGTGTGCCATGGTTCAGGTAGAAACCATAAACCCAGTTTGGAGGCCCCTGGGGGGATTGGGGCAGGGCAGGGCAGTTTACACTTACAGGGCAGGGAAGGCTGGACCTGACCCCTTCCTCCCCACACACAAAATGTTTAGGAGCCAACAATCACCTCCAGTCTGTCATAACAGGCAATGTTGGAGGTGAAATCTCATATGTGGCCATGGGCACCTGGTTGAGAAGGACAGTTCTTTCCATAGGAAGGAAGAGAAAGCAGGTGAGAGCCTCAGAGCCAAGGCCAGTGTTTCAGCAGATTTTGGATTTGGGACCCTCAGGTGGAAAACCAGTCTTGGTCATGGGCTGGCCAAGCAGTCAGGCATTCCATGGGAAGGAGAGCGTGGAGCCAGCCAGGAGACAGATGAGAGGTGTTGAAAACTACTGCCAGGATTTTAATATTCCTCCATGGGAAGAATGGTGATATTGGATGGAGGGGGCCCAATTCCGCCATGGGTGCCTCAGCAGAAGGAACAGTTCTTTCCATTGGAACTTCCACAGAATTGTGTTTCACAATGAGAAGTGACCCTCAGCATACAAGAAGACCTGCAGTGGGAGGTCAAACCAGCCAGAGCTGTTCTGTGTTCCTTGGTTTTATGGTCCTCCATAGTGTCACAATATTGCGTTGTCATAAGGTCATAGTGTCACATGCGGTGATCCCAAAGGTTCCATGAGGCCTTTTTGAAAAGTCACACTGGCCCCAGGGAATGGGTCCATGAGTGGCCCTTAGGGGTGTCACAATGGTCTCCAAGGTTCCCAGGCCAATGGTCCTAGCGGGATTCCCTGAGCCTGCAGTGGGACTCCCTCTGTTCCATGAGCCCTGCAATGTCACAATGGCCCTTTGGACCCTGGGGTTTTGCTGTGTCCTGTGGATCTGTTCCATGAGGTCTGCACTGTCACAATGGACCACCGAGGACATGAGGCCCTGCTGTGTCACAATGGCCTCCTCTCTTGGCAGCCCTGCAAATGAACCATTGATGACAGGGGAGGGTCTGTGTCAGGCCTTGAGTGGCCCCATGCAGCCCCTGCCAGGGTCACAATGGTCTCCTCACTGGTTCCAGTCAGGGACCTCACTGATGTCATGAGGCCCTGCATGTGTCACAATGGCCCCTTGGTTCCATGGCACCCCAAAGTGTCATAATGGTCTCCATGGTTCCATGAGGCCCCGCGGTGTCACAATGGACCCTTTGTTCAATGGGGCCTCTCAGTGTCACAATGATCCCTACATTCCATGGAGCCACACAGCCAGTACAGTCCCTCTTTGGTTCCATGAGGCTCCAGCAATGTTACAGTGCTCACTATGATTCCATGAGGCCCTGTGGTGTCACAATGGTCCTTGGCCCTCAGCCAGGGCCCCAAGCTAGGAGTCAAGCAATGGTCCTTAGTGCCACAGGGCCACACAGTGTCACAATTGTCCTTGGTCTCACAGGGCTCCTTACAGTGTCACACTGGTCCCTTTGGTCTCAACAGGGCACCACAGTCTCACAATGGTCCCTTTTGGTCTCACAGGGCCCCACAGTGCCAAATGGTCCCTTGGTTCCATGGGCCCCGTGCTGCTGCATTCCCCTCCTTCTCAGGCCGCCCTGCCAGCTGAGAATGCTCCTTGGGCCTCGGCCTTGGCCAACAGCCCCTGGGCTCAGCCTCTGCAGCTCATCACAAACACTGTCTGCTCCAGGCACTGCTGCTGCCCAACCAGCTCCTGGTTTCTGTAGGAGCAGCCCTGGGAACTGGTTTTGTTGCCCTCAGTCAAACAACATCCCTGTTCTTTCACTGGTTAAGTCCTGCTGTTGCCGCTCTGTTAAGCTTTTGAGCCATTGCTGGTTCTGGGTTAAGCCTGTGGTTTCTGCCTGGTTCTGTTTGGTTTTTGGTTGGTTCCCTGGTGTGTCAAATTGTCAGTCAGGGCAGAGTGACTCTTGCCAGGAACTTTTGTGCTGTCCTTAATATTCAATCTGGTTTTGATCCCTTGCTGGGGATTTTTCAGTGCTCTCAAAGGCTTCATTGGTACCAGGGTGAAAGGCCTGGCCAGCTCACAGCCCTGGGGACACAGGGACACTGCATCTCTGTGATGTCACACAGCCATCTCTGTGATGTCACACAGCCATCTCTGTGATGTCACACAGCCATCTCTGTGATGTCACACAGCCATCTCTGTGATGTCACACAGCCATCTCTGTGATGTCACACAGCCATCTCTGTGATGTCACACAGCCATCTCTGTGATGTCACACAGCCATCTCTGTGATGTCACACAGCCATCTCTGTGATGTCACACAGCCATCTCTGTGATGTCACACAGCCATCTCTGTGATGTCACACAGCCATCTCTGTGATGTCACACAGCCATCTCTGTGATGTCACACAGCCATCTCTGTGATGTCACACAGCCATCTCTGTGATGTCACACAGCCATCTCTGTGATGTCACACAGCCATCTCTGTGATGTCACACAGCCATCTCTGTGATGTCACACAGCCATCTCTGTGATGTCACACAGCCATCTCTGTGATGTCACACAGCCATCTCTGTGATGTCACACAGCCATCTCTGTGATGTCACACAGCCATCTCTGTGATGTCACACAGCCATCTCTGTGATGTCACACAGCCATCTCTGTGATGTCACACAGCCATCTCTGTGATGTCACACAGCCATCTCTGTGATGTCACACAGCCATCTCTGTGATGTCACACAGCCATCTCTGTGATGTCACACAGCCATCTCTGTGATGTCACACAGCCATCTCTGTGATGTCACACAGCCATCTCTGTGATGTCACACAGCCATCTCTGTGATGTCACACAGCCATCTCTGTGATGTCACACAGCCATCTCTGTGATGTCACACAGCCATCTCTGTGATGTCACACAGCCATCTCTGTGATGTCACACAGCCATCTCTGTGATGTCACACAGCCATCTCTGTGATGTCACACAGCCATCTCTGTGATGTCACACAGCCATCTCTGTGATGTCACACAGCCATCTCTGTGATGTCACACAGCCATCTCTGTGATGTCACACAGCCATCTCTGTGATGTCACACAGCCATCTCTGTGATGTCACACAGCCATCTCTGTGATGTCACACAGCCATCTCTGTGATGTCACACAGCCATCTCTGTGATGTCACACAGCCATCTCTGTGATGTCACACAGCCATCTCTGTGATGTCACACAGCCATCTCTGTGATGTCACACAGCCATCTCTGTGATGTCACACAGCCATCTCTGTGATGTCACACAGCCATCTCTGTGATGTCACACAGCCATCTCTGTGATGTCACACAGCCATCTCTGTGATGTCACACAGCCATCTCTGTGATGTCACACAGCCATCTCTGTGATGTCACACAGCCATCTCTGTGATGTCACACAGCCATCTCTGTGATGTCACACAGCCATCTCTGTGATGTCACACAGCCATCTCTGTGATGTCACACAGCCATCTCTGTGATGTCACACAGCCATCTCTGTGATGTCACACAGCCATCTCTGTGATGTCACACAGCCATCTCTGTGATGTCACACAGCCATCTCTGTGATGTCACACAGCCATCTCTGTGATGTCACACAGCCATCTCTGTGATGTCACACAGCCATCTCTGTGATGTCACACAGCCATCTCTGTGATGTCACACAGCCATCTCTGTGATGTCACACAGCCATCTCTGTGATGTCACACAGCCATCTCTGTGATGTCACACAGCCATCTCTGTGATGTCACACAGCCATCTCTGTGATGTCACACAGCCATCTCTGTGATGTCACACAGCCATCTCTGTGATGTCACACAGCCATCTCTGTGATGTCACACAGCCATCTCTGTGATGTCACACAGCCATCTCTGTGATGTCACACAGCCATCTCTGTGATGTCACACAGCCATCTCTGTGATGTCACACAGCCATCTCTGTGATGTCACACAGCCATCTCTGTGATGTCACACAGCCATCTCTGTGATGTCACACAGCCATCTCTGTGATGTCACACAGCCATCTCTGTGATGTCACACAGCCATCTCTGTGATGTCACACAGCCATCTCTGTGATGTCACACAGCCATCTCTGTGATGTCACACAGCCATCTCTGTGATGTCACACAGCCATCTCTGTGATGTCACACAGCCATCTCTGTGATGTCACACAGCCATCTCTGTGATGTCACACAGCCATCTCTGTGATGTCACACAGCCATCTCTGTGATGTCACACAGCCATCTCTGTGATGTCACACAGCCATCTCTGTGATGTCACACAGCCATCTCTGTGATGTCACACAGCCATCTCTGTGATGTCACACAGCCATCTCTGTGATGTCACACAGCCATCTCTGTGATGTCACACAGCCATCTCTGTGATGTCACACAGCCATCTCTGTGATGTCACACAGCCATCTCTGTGATGTCACACAGCCATCTCTGTGATGTCACACAGCCATCTCTGTGATGTCACACAGCCATCTCTGTGATGTCACACAGCCATCTCTGTGATGTCACACAGCCATCTCTGTGATGTCACACAGCCATCTCTGTGATGTCACACAGCCATCTCTGTGATGTCACACAGCCATCTCTGTGATGTCACACAGCCA
>JALJVW010001884.1:0-20929 GCA_024865655.1 Emberiza elegans
CTCCATCAAGGAGTTGGGACGACACGATCCTGTGCAGAAGACCCCCCTTGCACCCCCTTGCCCAAAGACCGGGACTCAAACCCCCTCCCATTTTCGGAGGGGGTGTGTAAAGTGAGAGTGGGGGGGGGGGAAAGTTGCTTAACACAGGTATAGGCGCGACCACTGAGCTATGAAAACAATGGCTCTCATTTAATGCCAAGAACACAGACTACCTGCGATTATCCCCTTCCCCCAACGAAAAAGAGTATAACTAGAGACCAGCTCCAGCTGTGATTCTGAGATCTCCCCGGGCATGATCTGGCGAGCTTTCGATGGACAGCTGGACTCTCCGATAAAGCAAGCACCACGTTCAGTAGCTATAACCCCCAAACCTATATCCCCTTTTCCTCTCTTTTTCCTTATCTTTTCCTTTTCTTTCCCGGACCCTTTCAATACCAACACCCTTTCTGTTGTGATTTAATAAACAAAAGTGGTTGATTCTGTAATGCTATAAAATCCTCTGTGCCTATAGTGGTTATTTTTGCACCTTAAAATCACCGTGTAACTCAGTCATCTGGGGCGAGTCCCGACAGTGACTTGTAGGGAAAGCAATGGATTCTGGCAGGCATTTATACCTTGTCAGTTTGATTTTTGCTGAGTTTGTTATTTATTGGGAAAATAATGGTGTAGAAAAGATTTTTTCTTTAATTTTATGGATGTATAATTTTGTCTGAACCAATTGGGCATCAAGTGTTACCTGGGATGGCTGAGCCAGGAATGGGGGGGGACCTCCCCCCAAGGGGTGTGTGGGGCAGAGACCCAGGGACTCCCAGGAAAGCCCTGGGGTGCCCAGGGTGGGGGCTGTGCTGGGTCTGAGTCATCCCAGAATCTGAGGCAACCCTGGGGAGCTGTGACCCCTGTGCCCACCCAGCCCCTGCCCATCCCTGGCACCCCATTCCCTGGGAACTCAACCATGGCACCCCATTGCCTTGGTCTCTCCTCCTGGGGGTCCCCATCCCAGGACTCCCCTGCCCAGCACCACCATTGCCTTGATCCCATCCCATGGGGCTGCCCTTCCCCAGAACCCCTAATTCCCGAGGGTCCCTGTCCCCTGCACTGGTGCAACCCTGGCACCCACATGCCATGACCCCAAATCCCAGGGGACCATGTTCCCACAGCACCCCCATCCCTGAATCCCCCCACGCATGGAGACCCCAATTCCCCTGGACCCCCATTCTCCTGGACACCCATCCCTGGTTCCCCACATCCCCTGAGCCCCCCACTCCTGGCAACACCATCCCCCACCATGTCCCCAGGCTGTCCCCACCCTGCCCAAAGCCTGTGCCCAGCTTGTGGCCACCCTGTCCCCACCAAGGGCCACCTACACGTGGGGACAGACGTGACCTCGCTTCCTTCCCCTTCATCCGAAGAGCCGCCAGCCAGGGGAGCAGTGGCCACAGCAGCGAGTGACAGCCAGTGCACATGGCTGGGGACACCGGGATGGCCGGGAAGGTGGCACTGCTCCTGTGGGGTGAGTGCCCTGGGCACGGGCCTGACACCCCAGGGATGGGGAGGGGAAGGGGCACAGGGGGGCTGTGGGGTCCCCTGAGGTCCCCAATGGCAGCAGAGCCAGTCCATGTTACCCACAGTGGAACTGGGTGGGACTGGGGATGTAGGGTGGCTTTGGGGACAGGAAGAGGGGTCAGGAATTTGGGGATGGGGATGTGGGGACAGGAATGTGGGGACAGCCACCTTTGGGCTCAGGGAGCTCTGGGCATAGGGACAAGGGAACTGGGATGCAGGGACAGAAGGGGACAAGAATGGTGAGGATGTGGCCATGGGGATGGGATCATGAGCTGGTGGGGGTGACCTGGGCCAGCATGGGCTGTGTCTGTGGTGTCCTCATGCCCAGGGGTGTCCACAGTGTCCCCATGTTCTGCCTCAGCCCAGGGTGGCCTCACTGTCCCTGTTCCCAAGGTGTCTGTGCCACAGGGATGTGGTGCACGGGTGGCTGTGACACACACATGTCCCCCTGCCTCACCAAATCTTTTGGGGACCACCCAGACACACTTTCCCTCAAGAACAGCTGTCCGCATGGGGAAAGTTTGGGGATACCTCCTACCCCCTGTAGTCCAGGTCCTGCTGTCCCCACACTGCAGCCCTCACCCAGCCCTGTCCCTTCTCCCTTCCAGCCCAGACCCTCGGCCTCACTGGTGAGTCCTCGGGGGATGCCATGGCCCCCACCTATGTCCCCAGCCCCCGCTGGCTCTGGCAGGCTGGTGTCCCCTGTCACCACAGGTGCCCAGACCACCCAGCTCCTGGTGGAGCCCCCGGGAGGCCAGCGGTGCTGTGGGACCAGGTGACACTGACCTGTATGGGGCTCGGGACCGCCAGTGCCACCACCTGGTACAGGACAGGCGGCGTTAGCAGCAGGGGATGGGATCACGTCACTGTCACCCAGAGTGGCACCTACACATGTGACAGACCCAGCACTGGGCTCAGCCCCCCCGTGAGAGTCTTAAATGGTGAGGGGGGTTTGGGTGTCCCCAGCCTGGCAACCGCGGGGACCCCGAGGGCTCTGGGTGGGCTCCGCTCCATGGGTCACCTCCTGGTGTGACCAGAGCCTGTCCCCTGCTCTGGGGGCATCCCAGAGCATCCCAGTGTTTGGGACCCCTGGTGCGCTGGGTGTGACCCAATGGGGGGTCCCGGTGCCATCGGGTGTGACAGGACCCCTCTGTCCCCCAGACTGGCTGGTGCTGCAGGTGCCAGTGTGGGCGCTGCAGGAGGGGGACGCGGTGACACTGCGCTGCTGGGGCTGGGGGAACCGCACGGTCACCTTGGTGTCCTTCTACTGAGAGGAGGAGAAACTGGAGGGGCTCCAGGATGGGACTGAGATGTCCCTGTCCCCACTGCAGCTGAATCACAGCGGCCGCTACAGCTGCAGGGGCTTGGTGAGCGCTGTGGTTCCACAGTGGAAGGAGTTGGAGCTGGTGACAGTGACAGTGCACAGTGAGTGCAGGGATAGGGACAGGTGTCCTGGGTTGACTATATGATGCTTTTATCCCCAATCGTCTTCTTCTGTTCATGCTGAATAATAGGTTTGCACCTTTAAGAGTGTTCCAGAGAGTGAAGGGGGGGAGAGAAGAAGCGGCAGGTTTTTTTCCAGAACTGTACTCACTCCTACACATTCCTGCTGCGGGTTGTGTTGTCTGTGGCTGCACCGGCAACGGGACAGTGCTCTCCTTTGCTTTTAGTTAGCTAGCTAGGGCAAAGAAGTTCCTGGACCTTTGTTTTCTTTTTCTCCTTCTCTTTTGGACCTCTTAAAAACCTGCTCTGGACTGAACACCCAGGGGAGCACCGGCAGCTGCACCTGTGGCCCACCAGGCCGGGCCTGGCCTGCGACATTCCCAGCACCGGAGGGACTGATCAGAGACTGAGTGAGCTGAGCTGCACCCCGGGAAGGGACTTTCTCAGTTTGTCATCTCCTTTGGAGTGGCAAGGGATCTTACTGTTTGAGATTGTGTAGATTTGACTGTTTAATAAACAGTTTTTCTCCACCTTTCTCCAAGGAGATATTTTCTCCCGGACCAGTTGGGGGGAGGGGCTGATTGGATCTGTTGTACTACCGGAGATCCTTTGAGGGATTCTTCCCAAATTTGCCCTAAACCTGGACAAATACATCTATTGGCGCCCAACGCGGGGCTGGAAAAAGGTGGAGAAAAGCCTTATTGATTGTGTGTTGGTTGTGTTCGCAGTCAGTAGCCATGCTGCTTCAATTCATAATGTCTCTTGGGGTAGAGGCCTTCGTGTGGCTCTGGGCTCTAGACATTTTTGAGGTTACAATACCTTTCTGGTCATTAGGATTATTGTCTATAACACGTAATTTCTATGGTAGAGGGCAATGGATTGGAATAGCTGTTGTGCTGGCCTTGGTGATAATGATTTATAAAGCATTTACAAAAATGCTGGCATCTGTTTACGATATATGTATGGTTTATGGTTTCTTCGTCCCACCCTGCATCTCAATTCCAGTAGTATGTTTTGGGAATTTATTAGTAATTACACCCAGTCTGTTAGAGGAGGAGTGGAATAAGGCTTTCCAGCCTTTCCTTTCCTTCTTCTCCTTTGGATCTGTTATGTCACTTTTTGAGAATGTTCAGTTTCCCTGAATGTTAAAGAGACCATCTTTCTGGTATTTAATCTGGTAAGCTTCCTCTATATGGTTCGCAGCTTCTCTCGAATGAGGGCTGAGATATCCAGAGGAGTTGGTGAGACCCCTGACCCAGAAGCAGATGCAGGTGTGAAAAATCCTGAGTGGTGTGGAGAATGGGAAAATATAGGCCAAACCCTGAAGGAATTTTCTGATCCTGTAGACTGGGATTTTCCACGGGACCAAATTCAGAACCCAGCTGAGGTGGGGAAATACCTGAAAGAGAAGTGCCATGGCGATTCTAAGGAGAAAAGGCTAATTGCAATAAGCTGGGCCCTGGCCTGTGCTTGTCGCACTCTGTTAGATAGTGTAGGGCAGCAGACAGAGGCAGGGGGGCAGGGAGACAAAGCAGCAGCTACCACAGTCATCCCAGGCTCGAAGCCAGCAGCTAAACCAGATAGAGAGCCTAAGCCGCTGGCAGTTGCTGCAGGGAGAAAACACACAAGCAAAACCAATCAACCCGTGACTGATGATGATGATCCAGGCGAAGGACCCTCAGCACCAACTGATATAAAAGCCAAAGTTAACGCAACTGACACAGCACCAGGGGCCAATATTGAGTCTTATTCCTTGAAAGACCTAAAGAAAGATTACACCAGACAACCTGATGAATCCATAATTAGTTGGTTAGTCCATCTCTGGGATGCTGCAGGCGAGGCTACAATTCTGGACGGCACTGAAGTGAGGCATTTGGGATCCCTGTCACAGGATCCTGCAATTGACCAAGAAATTATGAGGGAGGCTAACCCTCACAGCCTCTGGGCACGGGTCCTAAGAAGTGTAGCACAAAGATACCTGTGCGCAGACGATCTCTATATGCAACAAACCCAGTGGAAAACCATAGAACAAGGGATTCAGCGCTTGAGGGAAATGGCAGTGGCAGAGATTGCCTTCTCAGATGATGCAAACACTGTAAATCCAGACTTGGTACTATGCACATCTGTGATGTGGAGGAAACTTGTACGACTTGGGCCACGAGAATATGCTTCTGCTTTAGCAATAATGAAGCGAGATGATGGTGAGGAGACTGTGCTTGATATGGCAAAGAAGCTCCGAGCATATTCAGATGCTGTGCATGGCCCAACACATGCCAGAATTGCAGCGGTGGAAACACGTCTGCAGGCATTAGAGGACAAGATAGAGGAGAATCATAAGAAGCTCAGAGAGCAGATTAAAGAAGACCTTCTCCAAATCTCAGCAATACAGATCAGAGGTTCTGGTACCCAAGGCAGACGTTCCCTGGATGGCGAGAGAAGGTACACCCCACGAGCTGAGCTGTGGTTCTACCTGCGTGATTGTGAGAAAACATGGGGAGATGGCATAAAAACCGACTGCTGCTCTGGCACAACGGGTGCGTGAATTGAAGACTCAGAGAGGAAGTTCCAAAAGGGAAGCAGCTCCAGTGGCCAGTAACCGAACTGTCATATATGATGATAATGACAATATTTTTGATCCCCTTGAAGGAACCTCCAAGACATATGCCCAGGGAAAGAAGGATAATCAGGCTTAGAGGGGGCCCTGCCTCTAGCCAGGTAGAGGCTGGGGAAAACCGTGTTTTTTGGACTGTGTGGATTCGTTGGCCTGGCACATCTGAACCACAAGAATACAAAGCTTTGGTTGACACTGGTGCGCAATGTACATTAATCCCATCGAGACATGTGGGGACAGAGTCTGTTTCTATTGCTGGTGTGACAGGGGATCCCAGGATTTTACTTTGGTGGAAGCTGAGGTAAGCCTGACTGGAAATGCGGGAGGAAACACCCTATTGTAACTGGCCCAGAGGCCCCATGCATTTTAGGTATAGACTTCCTTTCGAGTGGGTATTTTCAAAGACCCAAAGGGACTCAGATGGGCATTTGGAATAGCTGCTGTAGAGACAGAGGGTGTAAAGCAGCTGAATAGCTTGCCTGGACTGTCAGAAAACCCATCTGCAGTAGGTCTCCTGAAGGTGGAAGAGCAACGAGTACCAATTGCCACCTCAACAGTGCACCGCCAACAGTACCGAACAAATCGAGATGCTGTGATCCCCATCCATAAGATGATCCGAGAGCTGGAGAGCCAAGGGGTGTTCAGCAAGACCCACTCACCCTTCAACAGCCCCATCTGGCCTGTGCGTAAATCTGAAGGAGAATGGAGATTGACTGTGGACTACCGTGCATTGAATGAAGTGACTCCACCACTGAGCGCTGTGCCAGACATGCTGGAACTCCAGTATGAGCTTGAGTCCAAGGCAGCAAGGTGGTATGCCACTATAGACATTGCCAATGCATTTTTCTCCATTCCTCTGGCAGCAGAATGCAGGCCTCAGTTTGCTTTCACCTAGAGGGGTGTGCAGTACATCTGGAACCGGCTGCCCCAGGGGTGGAAGCACAGCCCCACCATCTGCCATGGACTGATCCAGGCTGCACTAGAAAGGAGTGAAGCTCCAGAACATCTGCAATATATTGATGACATCATTGTGTGGGGGAACACAGCTGCAGAAGTGTTCGAGAAAGGGGAGAAAATCATCCAGATTCTCCTAAAAGCTGGCTTTGCCATCAAGAAGAGCAAAGTCAAGAGACCTGCTCAAGAGATCCAGTTCCTGGGAGTGAAGTGGCAAGATGGACGGCGTCAGATTCCCACTGACGTCATCAACAAGATCACAGCAATGTCTCCACCATCCAGCAAGAAAGAAACACAAGCTTTCCTAGGAGCCATAGGTTTTTGGAGGATGCACATTCCTGAATACAGTCAGATCGTGAGCCCTCTCTACCTGGTCACCCGTAAGAAGAACACTTTCCACTGGGGCCCTGAGCAGCAGCAAGCCTTTGCACAGATCAAGCAGGAGATTGCTCATGCAGTAGCTCTTGGCCCAGTCAGGACAGGACCAGAGGTGAAGAACGTGCTCTACTCTGCAGCTGGGAACCATGGTCTGTCCTGGAGCCTTTGGCAGAAGGTGCCTGGGGAGACTGAGGCCGACCACTAGGATTTTGGAGTCAAGCTACAGGGGTCTGAAGCCAACTATACTCCAACAGAGAAAGAAATCTTGGCTGCCTATGAAGGAGTCCAGGCTGCCTCAGAGGTAATAGGCACTGAAGCACAACTCCTCCTGGCACCCCGACTACCAGTACTGGGGTGGATGTTCAAAGCAAAGGTTCCCTCTACGCACCATGCCACCAGTGCTACGTGGAGCAAATGGATTGCTGTTATCACACAGCGCGCCCGCATTGGAAAACTGAATCGCCCTGGGATTCTGGAAATAATTACGAACTGGCCGGAAGGTGAAAGCTTTAGTCTCGCTGATGAAGGAGAACAAGAAGTGACACGTGCTGAAGAAGCTCCACCATACAACCAACTGCCAGCAGAAGATGCACGATACGCTCTTTTTACTGATGGTTCTTGCCGCATTGTGGGAATGAACCGGAAGTGGAAAGCAGCTGTATGGAGCCCCACACGACAGGTCGCAGAGGCCACTGAAGGAGAAGGTGGATCAAGCCAACTTGCAGAACTCAAAGCTGTTCAACTGGCCCTGGACATTGCTGAGAGAGAGAAGTGGCCAAAGCTCTACCTTTATACTGATTCATGGATGGTAGCCAATGCCCTGTGGGGATGGCTGGAGAGGTGGAAACGGGCTAATTGGCAGCGTAGAGGAAAACCAATTTGGGCTGCTGATGAGTGGAAAGACATTGCTACCAGGGTAGGGAAGCTGTCTGTGAAGGTCCGCCATGTGGATGCCCATGTCCCCAAGAGCAGAGCTAATGAGGAGCACCAAAACAACGAGCAGGTAGACCAGGCTGCAAAGATAGAGGTGTCAAAGATAGACTTAGATTGGCAACATAAAGGAGAGTTATTCCTAGCTCGATGGGCCCACGATGCCTCAGGCCATCAGGGCAGGGATGCCACCTATAAGTGGGCACGAGACCGAGGGGTGGATCTAACCATGGACAGTATTTCTCAGGTCATCCATGACTAGGAGACGTGTGCTGCCATCAAAGCAGGCCAAGCGAGTGAAGCCACTCTGGTACGGTGGGCGATGGTCCAAAGTACAAGTATGGAGAGGCCTGGCAGATTGACTACATCACACTGCCCCAGACACGCCAGGGCAAGCGCCACGTGCTGACCATGGTGGAAGCCACCACGGGATGGTTGGAAACCTACCCCTGTGCCTCATGCTACGGCCCAGAACACCATCCTGGGCCTTAAAAAGCAAGTCCTGTAGAGACATGGTACCCCTGAGAGGATAGAGTCAGACAACGGGACTCATTTCAAGAACAGCCTTATCAACACCTGAGCTAGGGAACATGGCATTGAGTGGGTGTACCATATCCCCTACCATGCACCAGCTGCAGGCAAAGTGGAGAAGTACAACGGACTGTTAAAACCACATTGAAAGCATTAGGTGGGGATCTTTCAAGAACTGGGAGCAGCATCTGGCAAGAGCCACCTGGTTAGTTAACACCCGAGGCTCTACTAACCGAGTGGGCCCTGCCCAGTCTGAGCCTTTGCATAGAGTAGATGGAGACAAAGTCCCAGTGGTACATGTCAGAGGTTTGTTAGGAAAGACAGTTTGGATTAATCCTGCCTCGTATACAGACAAACCCATTCGTGGGGTTGTTTTTGCTCAGGGACCAGGTTGCACATGGTGGATAATGCAAAAGATGGAAGAACATGTGTACCTCAGGGAGATTTGATTGTTAGGTGAAACCTATGTGTAAATATCACTGTTTGCTGAATGTTATTACCATTGTCTGTGTATAGCTGTATATTGGATGTATAATGTATGTGTTTGTAGAGTTAGAATTTATATTATTTTTTTTTTTTTTGTTTTAGTAGTAAGTTTTAGTAGTAAGCAGACGATATGGGGATAAGGGGTAGAATGTCCTGGGTTGACTATATGATGCTTTTATCCCCAATCGTCTTCTTCTGTTCATGCTGAATAATAAGTTTGCACCTTTAAGAGTGTTCCAGAGAGTGAAGGGGGGGAGAGAAGAAGCGGCAGGTTTTTTTTCCAGAACTGTACTCACTCCTACACATTCCTGCTGGTGGGCTGTGTTGTCTGTGGCTGCACCAGCAACGGGACAGTGCTCTCCTTTGCTTTTAGTTAGCTAGCTAGGGCAAAGAAGTTCCCTGGACCTTTTTTTTTTTTTCTCCCTTCTCTTTGGACCTCTTAAAACCTGCTCTGGACTGAACACCCAGGGGAGCACCGGCAGCTGCATTCTGTGGCCCACCGGGCCGGGCCTGGCCTGCGACATTCCCAGCACCGGAGGGACTGATCAGAGACTGAGTGAGCTGAACTGCACCCTGGGAAGGGACTTTCTCAGTTTGTCATCTCTTTTGGAGTGGCAAGGGATCTTACTGTTTGAGATTGTGTAGATTTGACTGTTTAATAAACAGTTTTTTTCCACCTTTCTCCAAGGAGATATTTTCTCCCGGACCAGTTGGGAGGGGCTGATTGATCTGCTGTACTACCGGAGATCCTTTGAGGATTCTTCCCAAATTTGCCCTAAACCTGGACAATACATCAATTGGCGCCCAACATGGGGCTGGAAAAGGTGGAAAAAAGTTTTATTGATTGTGTGTTGGTTGTGTTTGCAGTCAGTAGCCATGCTGCTTCAATTCATAATGTCTCTTGGGGTAGAGGCCTTCATGTGGCTCTGGGCTCTAGACATTTTTGAGGTTACAATACCTTTCTGGTCACTAGGATTATTGTCTATAACACGTAATTTCTATGGTAGAGGGTATGGATTGGAATAGCTGTTGTGCTGGCCTTGGTGATAATGATTTATAAAGCATTTACAAAAATGCTGGCATCTGTTTACGATATGTATGGTTTATGGTTTCTTCGTCCCACCCTGCATCTCAATTCCAGTAGTATGTTTTGGGAATTTATTAGTAATTACACCCAGTCTGTTAGAGGAGGAGCCGAGAATAAGGCTTTCCAGCCTTTCCTTTCCTTCTTCTCCTTTGGATCTGTTATGTCACTTTTGAGAATGTTCAGTTTCCCTGAATGTTAAAGAGACCATCTTTCTGGTATTTAATCTGGTAAGCTTCCTCTATATGGTTCGCAGCTTCTCTAGAATGAGGGCTGAGATATCCAGAAGAGTTGGTGAGACCCCTGACCCAGAAGCAGATGCAGGTGTGAAAAATCCTGAGTGGTGTGTGGAGAATGGGAAAATATAGGCCAAACCCTGAAGGAATTTTCTGATCCTGTAGACTGGGATTTTCCACAGGAACAAATTCAGAACCCAGCTGAGGTGGGGAAATACCTGAAAGAGAAGTGCCATGATGATTCTAAGGAGAAAAGGCTAATTGCAGTAAGCTGGGCCCTGGCCTATGCTTATCGCACTCTGTTAGATACTGTAGGGCAGCAGACAGAGGCAGGGGGGGCAGGGAGACAAAGCAGCAGCTACCACAGTCATCCCAGGCTGGAAGCCAGCAGCTAAACCAGATAGTGAGCCTAAGCCGCTGGCAGTTGCTGCAGGGAAAAAGCACACGAGCAAAACCAATCGGCCAGTGACTGATGATGATGATCCAGGGGAAGGACCCTCAACACCAACTGATACAAAAGCCAAAGTTAATGCAACTGACACAGCATCAGAAGCCAATATTGAGTCTTATTCCTTGAAGGACCTTCGTGGCCTAAGGAAGAATTACACTCAAAGACCTGATGAATCCATAATTAGTTGGTTAGTCCGTCTCTGAGATGCTGCAGGCGAAGCTACAATTCTGGATGGCACTGAAGTGAGGCATTTGGGATCCCTGTCACAGGATCCTGTCATTGACCAAGAAATGATGAGGGAGGCTAACCCTCTCAGCCTCTGGGCACGGGTCCTAAGAAGTGTAGCACTAAGATACCTGTGCGCAGACGATCTCTATATGCAACAAACTCAGTGGAAAACCATAGAACAAGGGATTCAACGCTTGAGGGAAATGGCAGTGGCAGAGATTGCCTCTCTCAGACGATGCAAACACTGTAAATCCAGACTTCAGTACTATGCACATCTGTGATGTGGAGGAAACTTGTACGACTTTGGGCCACGAGAATATGCTTTGCTTTAGCAATAATGAAGCAGAGATGATGGTGAGGAGAGACTGTGCTTGATATGGCAAAGAAGCCTGAACATATTCAGATGCTGTGCATGGCCCAACACATGCCAGAATTGCAGCGGTGGAAACACGTCTGCAGGCATTAGAGGACAAGATAGAGGAGAATCATAAGAAGCTCAGAGAGCAGATTAAAGAAGACCTTCTCCAAATCTCGGCAATACAGATCAGAGGTTCTGGTACCCAAGGCAGACGTTCCCTGGATAGTGAGAGAAGGTACACCCCACGAGCTGAGCTGTGGTTCTACCTGCGTGATTGTGGAGAAAACATGGGGAGATGGCATAAAAAACCGACTGCTGCTCTGGCACAACGGGTGCGTGAACTGAAGACTCAGAGAGGAAGTTCCAAAAGGGAAGCAGCTCCAGTGGCCAGTAACCGAACTGTCACATATGATGATAATGACAATATTTTTGATCCCCTTGAAGGAACCTCCCAAGACATATGCCCAGGGAAAGAAGGATAATCAGGCTTAGAGGGCCCTGCCTCTAGCCAGGTAGAGGCTAGGGAAAACCGTTGTTTTTTGGACTGTGTGGATTGCGTTGGCCTGGCACATCTGAACCACAAGAATACAAAGCTTTGGTTGACACTGGTGCACAATGTACATTAATCCCATCGAGACATGTGGGGACAGAGTCTGTTTCTATTGCTGGTGTGACAGGGGATCCCAGGATTTTACTTTGGTGGAAGCTGAGGTAAGCCTGACTGGAAATCACGTGAGGAAACACCCTATTGTAACTGGCCCAGAGGCCCCATGCATTTTAGGTATAGACTTCCTTCAAGTGGGTATTTCAAAGACCCAAAGGACTCAGATGGGCATTTGGAATAGCTGCTGTAGAGACAGAGGGTGTAAAGCAACTGAACAGCTTGCCTGGACTGTCAGAAAACCCATCTGCAGTAGGTCTCCTGAAGGTGGAAGAGCAACGAGTACCACCACCCAACAGTGCAACCCACCGACAGTACCGAACAAATCGAGATGCTGTGATCCCCATCCATAAGATGATCTTGAGAGCTGGAGAGCCAAGGGGTGGTCAGCAAGACCCACTCACCCTTCAACAGCCCCATTTGGCCTTGTGAATAAATCTGAAGGAGAATGGAGATTGACTGTGGACTCGTGCATTGAATGAAGTGACTCCACCACTGAGCGCTGCTGTGCCGGACATGCTGGAACTCCAGTATATGAGCTTGAGTCCAAGGCAGCAAGGTGGTATGCCACTATAGACATTGCCAATGCATTTTTTCTCCATTCCTCTGGCAGCAGAATGCAGGCCTCAGTTTGCTTTCACCTGGAGGGGTGTGCAGTACACCTGGAACCGGCTGCCCCAGGGGTGGAAGCACAGCCCCACCATCTGCCATGGACTGATCCAGGCTGCACTGGAAAAGGGTGAGGCTCCAGAACATCTGCAATATATTGATGACATCATTGTGTGGGGGAACACAGCTGCAGAAGTGTTCGAGAAAGGGGAGAAAATCATCCAGATTCTCCTAAAAGCTGGCTTTGCCATCAAGAAGAGCAAAGTCAAGGGACCTGCTCAAGAGATCCAGTTCCTGGGAGTGAAGTGGCAAGATGGACGGCGTCAGATTCCCACTGACGTCATCAACAAGATCACAGCAATGTCTCCACCATCCAGCAAGAAAGAAACACAAGCTTTCCTAGGAGCCATAGGTTTTGGAGGATGCACATTCCTGAATACAGTCAGATCGTGAGCCCTCTTACCTGGTCACCAAAGAAGAAGAACACTTTCCACTGGGGCCCTGAGCAGCAGCAAGCCTTTGCACAGATCAAGCAGGAGATTGCTCATGCAGTAGCCCTTGGCCCAGTCAGGACAGGACCAGAGGTGAAGAACGTGCTCTACTCTGCAGCTGGGAACCATGGTCTGTCCTGGAGCCTTTGGCAGAAGGTGCCTGGGGAGACTCGAGGCCAACCACTAGGATTTTGGAGAGTCGAAGCTACAGGGGTCTGAAGCCAACTATACTCCAACAGAGAAAGAAATCTTGGTTGCCTATGAAGGAGTCCAGGCTGCCTCAGAGGTGATAGGCACTGAAGCACAACTCCTCCTGGCACCCCGACTACCAGTACTGGGGTGGATGTTCAAAGCAAAGGTTCCCTCTACGCACCATGCCACCAGTCAGGCATGGAGCAAATGGATTGCTGTTATCACACAGCGCCCGCATTTGGAAAACTGAATCACCCTGGGATTCTAGAAATAATTACGAACTGGCTGGAAGGTGAAAACTTTAGTCTCGCTGATGAAGGAGAACAAGAAGTGACACGTAAGGAAGAAGCTCCACCATACAACCAACTGCCAGCAGAAGATGCACGATATACTCTTTTTTTACTGATGGTTCTTGTCGCATTGTGGAATGAACCGGAAGTGGAAAAAGCTGTATGGAGCCCCACACGACAGGTTGCAGAGGCCACTGAAGGAGAAGGTGGATCAAGCCAACACAGAACTCAAAGCTGTTCAACTGGCCCTGGACATTGCTGAGAGAGAGAAGTGGCCAAATCTCTACCTTTATACTGATTCATGGATGGTAGCCAATGCCCTGTGGGGATGGCTGGAGAGGTGGAAAAGGGCTAATTGGCAGCGTAGGGAGGAAAACCAATTTGGGCTGCTGATGAGTGGAAAGACATTGCTACCAGGGTAGGGAAGCTGTCTGTGAAGGTCCGCCATGTAGATGCCCATGTCCCCAAGAGCAGGGCTAATGAGGAGCACCAAAACAACGAGCAGGTAGACCAGGCTGCAAAGATAGAGGTGTCAAAGATAGACTTAGATTGGCAACATAAAGGAGAGTTATTCAGCTCGATGGGCCCACGATGCCTCAGGCCATCAGGGCAAGGATGCCACCTATAAGTGGGCATGAGACCGAGGGTGGATCTAACCATGGACAGTATTTCTCAGGTCATCCATGACTGTGAGACGTGTGCTGCCATCAAGCAGGCCAAGCAGTGAAGCCACTCTGGTACGGTGGGCGATGGTCCAAAGTACAAGTATGGAGAGGCCTGGCAGATTGTTCATCACACTGCCCCAGACACGCCAGGGCAAGCGACGTGCTGACCATGGTGGAAGCCACCACGGGATGGTTGGAAACCTACCCTGTGCCTCATGCTACTGCCTGAACACCATCCTGGGCCTTGGAAAAGCAGGTCCTGTGGAGACATGGTACCCCTGAGAGGATTGAGTCAGACCTGGGGACTCATTTCAAGAACAGCCTTATCAACACCTGGGCTAGGGAACATGGCATTGGTGGTGTACCATATCCCTACCATGCACCAGCTGCAGGGCAAAGTGGAGAGATACAACGGACTGTTAAAACCACATTGAAAGCTTTGGGTGGGATCTTTCAAGAACTGGGAGCAGCATCTGGCAAGAGCCACCTGGTTAGTTAACGGGGAGGCTCTACTAACCGGCGGGC
This sequence comes from Emberiza elegans, assembly GCA_024865655.1. Classification (NCBI taxonomy): domain Eukaryota; kingdom Metazoa; phylum Chordata; class Aves; order Passeriformes; family Fringillidae; genus Emberiza; species Emberiza elegans. Next base: position 14,687 of record JALJVW010001884.1, read on the forward strand.
CCTGCCCAATCTGAGCCTTTACATAGAGTAGATGGAGACAAAGTCCCAGTGGTACATGTCAGAGGTTTGTTAGGAAAGACAGTTTGGATTAATCCTGCCTCGTATACAGACAAACCCATTCGTGGGGTTGTTTTTGCTCAGGGACTCCCTGCACATGGTGGATAATGCAAAAGATGGAAAGAACACGATGTTTTACCTCAGGGAGATTTGATTGTTGGCCATGGTGAAACCTATGTGTAAATATCACTGTTTGCTGAACAGTGGCCTACCATTGTCTGTGTATAGCTGTATATTGGATGTATAATGTATGTGTTTTGTAGAGTTAGAATTTGTATTATTTTTTTTTTTTTTTTTTTAGTCCCAACTTTTAGGCCATGGTCCAGTGCTTATATGGGGCCCAGGTGGCCAGGAGCTGGCCCAGGGTTGACTATATGATGCTTTTATCCCCAATCATCTTCCATGGTTCATGTCTGAATAATAAGTTTGCACCTTTAAGGTCCCAGAGGAGTTTGGGAAGGGGGAGAGAACCTGGCCCCTCTGTGGCCTTTCCAGAACTGGTACCACCTCACCCAGGGTGGCCACCCCAGTCTGGCTGTGTTGTCTGTGGCTGGATACCTGGGGAGGGACAGTGGGAGGTGTTAGGGACCTGGTGATTAGCCCGGGAGGGCTCTGCTGTTCCCTGGACCTTTGCCACCCCCCTTTTCTTGCCTTCCCTTTTGGACCTCTGCCAAAACCTCATGGACCCCTCTGCAGGGGACACGGGGCACTGCTGCAGGAGGGGCCTGGGGACCGGGCACTGGCCACCAGCCATTCCCAGCACCTGATCAGTTCTGTCCCAGGTAGAGGTGGCACTTGAGGGAAGTCACTTTGAAAGAGATAACTTATCCAGGTTGTACCATCATATGAATGGACCTGTGTAAACATTGACGCATCATTAATTGTAGGTGGTGATTTTAGCCTTCTAATAGTCTTCTATAAAGCCAAGCAAAATAATGTCAGTCAGTTTCATTTTCAAACCAAACCTTTCTTTCATTTTCAAACCAAAGCCATTGTTTGTAAAAAATTTGCATGCATCACAGCAGTGGAGAGAAGTGTTTTTGAAAGGGTGAATTTTATCTGCTTGGAAAATATTTTTCCATGGAAAGCATTTTCTAGGTGATTTACAGTGCTTTTTCTTCAAAGCAGAACAAAATAAAAATGCTGAAGAGCTCATTATATTTCAAAGTAGACTTTTGAAGATGGGAGAAGTAAGGGAAGAAATCAAATTTGATTCTCTAAAAAATTACAGGGAGACGTTAAAAAAATTTCCAGCAAAAGTCTCAGTAGCAATAACAAACTACACTCTCATCTCCAGCATAAGATTTGAGAGCAGGAGGAAGAAGGGTAATTTTATGCCCAGCTACCTAGAAGGCTGTCATGGTCTAAAATACTCAGATCTCAAAGAAGTACTCAGCTTTTAGTCACTCCTCATCACAAAACATCTGTTATTCATGATTCTGCCTCATGATTTAGAAGCCAAATGGTAGTAGGAGATTTAAGTACAGCCACTTGGATCTGGCTGACTAAATTGAAAAAATTACTTCTGAAATTATACGTGTTTCTTCTGAGACCATCCTTGTTAGAACTCACTCTATAGACAGTCATCTGTTCTTCAGAAAATCTGAGTGATGTATAAAGAGTTTTGCAGAAGGTGGAAAACCCTTTCCCTTAAGGTTTTAATCGAAAAGAGTAGTAGAATTCTTGTTCCTAAAAACCAAATTTTGAGTATTTGAAAATGCACAATGTAAAGGATGGCCAGCACCGTGGATGCTCCAGCAGGCTCTGATTGCTCTCAACCACCCCTCTTCTTACAACCTCCTTCCCAATATCTCCTTCTCCCCATCTCTTTCTCCCTCCAGGGCTGCCCTGGCCACAGGAGCACACCTGATTGTTAACTTTATGCTTCTCTGCAAGTGGTCAAGAACTTTCTCTGAGTTTGGCAGGGGGAGGTGGCACTGGCAGCATAATCCCAACACAGCCATGCTAAGCTCATCCCCTGAATCATGGCCCCACACTTACCACCTCACTGCCACTTTTGAGTACTCCCTGCAGCCCCAGGAAATTCCTCTGGACTGCACGGAGCTTTTCAGCAGCACTCCTTCAGAGGCATGCTGTGACTCTGCCAGCACCTTGGAGAAGAGGAGGAAGGAAACTCTTAGACCACTGCATCAACTAACTCTCAGGAAAAGAGTTAATTGGTGACTTGTTGCACCGTAAAATTAGCAGCCTATGAGAAGCTTTCCCGGGAGCATCCAGCACTGTACTCCTGCTCCCTCCAAGGCGTCCTTTGTACTTTTTTGTAAAATGTAAGACTTTAGAGAGAGGGTTTTCCAGAGGAATATTACGCCGAAGGACAGTTGCAGGGTGGTCAGACTGTCCAGAGACTGCTGGTACACACCTTCTGACAAGAGCATTGTATAAAATAACCCTTAATAATTTCCAACTAACACTGTTCAGTCTTCTCCAGGGTGGATGTGCAAGGTTGCATGTTCTTCTCCAGCAAAACCTGCTCTGCAGGCCAAGTGACAAGGCTGGACATTGACAGGCTGGTGAACCAGGTGAGGTCTGTGGGCATCAAGAATTTCAACAAGGCCAAGTACAAGTTTCTACACCTGGGAGAAGGTCAGGGCAATCCTAGACATGTCCACAGGTTGGGTGGAGAAGTGATTGGGAGCACTGAGGAGAAGGACTTGGGGGTGTTGGTTGATGAAAAACTCAAGGTGAACCAGCAGTGACCGCTCACAGGCCAAAATGCCAAACAAATCTTTGGGCTGCATCCAGCCCCATGGCCAGCAGGTCAAAGGAGGAGATTGATCTCCTCTGCTCTGCTGGGAGAAGCTACATGCTGTGCTGTATCCAGGGCTGGGGTCCCCAAAATTTGAAGGGCATTTGCAGGGGTGGGAAGTCCAAAGGAAGGCATGAGGTTATTTAAGGATTTGGAACCAGGGTGAAAGTTTGGACTATTCAGCCTGGAGAGGAGAAGGTTTTGTAGAGACCTCAAAGAAGGTCCCAGTATCTGAAGGGGCCTCCATGGAAGCTGGAGATGGATCCAGGAACTATTTTCAATAGGACAGGGAGCAATGGCTTCAGATGGAAAGAGGGAAATTTAGGTTAGATATTAGGAAGAAATTCTTTGTTGTGCGTGTGGTGAGCTGCTGGAACAGGCTGTCCAGAGAAGCTGTTGGCTGCCCCATCCCTGGAAGTGTTCAAGGCCAGTTTGCATGGGTGTCTAAGTAACCTAGTAGTTCTGTCCTGCCCATTATCAGGGGTTTGGAACTAGATGATCTTTAGGGTCCCTTCCAACCCAAAGCATTCCATGATTTTATGATTCTGTTGTCTGACTCTAACAGAAGACCTCCATGGTCTCTCATTACAAGAGATGGAAAGCAAGACTATTTTCTATGTATAAATATACTGTCCCTGCTATTTATCTCCACTCTGCAAGAGGAAATAATTCAGGCAATGGTTTTTAGTGAGGGAGATTTAAATCCATAGAAATGGCAGCATTTTGCCCAGTTATTTGGACAAAAACTCAAGCTGAATGCTCAGGTGATATTAAATCACCATAGTTCTGTTCAGGTTAAATATTCAGGCTCAGATCCACCAATCTGATCCAGAGAAGGGATAAGTTTCAGAACATGGTTATTTAGGACTTGAAGTAAATTACTGGTTATCAAAAGGTCCTCAAATCTAACAGAAGACATTCATAATTTATTTTAATTTCATCCTCATAATAAGAATTAATCTCTGTATAGGAATTTCTTTTGTTGCAATGCTTTTCTTTTCTGCTGAAGCTGTAAAAGTAATAGGAACAAGGATGTTTTTATAGCCTGGATATGCATATCTAGACATGGCCTGGCATTTTATACCACCATTTTTAAATCAAAACTTTGATGTGAAAAATAAAATTCATTTTACAGGATTAGAATATTATTCATTAAAAACAAAAGAGGTTCTTATGAACTCTCAGAAAGTCAACTGAGGGGCATCTGACATCAATTAGGAATGCAACATTGCTGCCAATCCAACTTTAGTATCAAAACTGCATTTGAAACAGCTTGACAGCATCTCTTGGTCAATGAACTACAGAGGAAATTCTGGGGTCCTCAAATGCAAAACTCATAGGTTGGGAGCATTGATTCAATTTCATTGTCTAAGAAAAATGCATTTTCCTTCCATGATTGGTCAAAATAGGAAAATATGAATACAAAAGCTACAGTGGAAGCTGAGGAATAGAAATTTAAACTCAGTGAAGTGTAGGGGCAGATTAAACTGCAGTACAACCGTGGTTAAGAAGAACTTTCTGGAGAAAGAAATAGTACATAAGGAGATAAAAATTTGGGTTGATTTCCCATTTTGTTTTGGGGTTTTTGGGGGGCTATTGTTGGAGTTTATTTTGTTTGCAGCTATGTTTTCATTTTTTTTTTTTCTTTCTTTTTTTTTTTGTTGTTTGTTGTCTTGTTTTGTTTGACTTAGGGGAATGTGGGGTTATAAAGGAAAGAGCAGGCTATCATGAATTAATATTCAGAAAATCTGGGACGGGAATACTTTTACCAGAACCAAAATTTTGCAGGATCATTTGGGGGTTCAGAAGTCCTGATTCAGTGAGATTTTGGGATACGCAGCAATGAGACCAGGATATTCTCTGTTCACTTCTGTGCTATAATGAGTACTGGGTATCTCTCTCAGTTAGACAGAATAATTTTTGCTTCTATAATTAATAGTGTTTTCAGAATGGCTTTTCACCTTTTTTTTGAAGGATATTTGTCTTTCTGGATGGGAAAGAGATATGAAACTCATTCAACATCAAATATCCTATAAATATTAGGTTAAAATTAGATATTGGGGAATTGCAAAGGGCTTTTCTGAAAGGTTTGCCCTGCTGGAACCGTCCTCCCTGAAACAGTGGAATGGCCCCTGGAGGGAGAGAGAGAGGGAAGGGACAGGAAGGCAAGAGCGTGTCAAAGAAGAACAGAGTTCTTGTTACAATACCATACATTTTTTTCTGTGCTGAATATTCTAAAACCAGTTTTGAAGTCCTCCTGCCAAGAAAGGGTCTGGGCTATCTGATTATATTCCGCAAGAAAGGGAATTGTTTTCTTCAAAAGGGATAATCATTCAGCTGGGCCACACCAAGATTTCCAGTTGTTCAGTAACTAAGGTTCCCAAAGGTTGCTTACTTCAATCTCTCTTATGAAATACTATATTAAACAAACACTTTGCTGATTCAATAAACTGTAGTCATGAAGGGATAGAAACACATGCTAGAAAACATTCAGAACCTACAGAAATTCTAAAAGGTAAAAGGTTGAGAGGGCTTCCTCTGTATAAACTAAGTGTGTCTGTCTACGCAATATGATGTAAGGATTTACTGTACTTTTGTTGACATTTACTTAGGAAACTAGACAAGGTTAATTAATGTTAGGGACAAGATCTAGAAAAATGCTGCCAGCTGAAACCTGTGTGTTTCTATGAATATTTCCTCACAGTTCTTTTAAAGATGTGCTTGACCACATCTGTACGAAATATATCTGCCAACATGCACTTCCCCTCTACTGTCCTACAGGTGTCAGGCAGCAGCAATGCTCACTGAAGGATGGCTTTGCAGGAATGTTGGAGCCGTCGAGGGATCTCAAAAAGTTTTGGGGTAACTCAGGGGAGCTTGAGGTCCTCAAGGTTGAGGGGGGGAAATAGTAGCTGTGCAGTGGAGAATAAGTTCTGGGGGGTTCAGGTACAGAGTGTCCAAAGGGTGAATCAGGGTCCGTGGGAATCGGGGCTGCAGTGGGGATTTGGGGCCCGTGGGTGGTTTGAGCTGCAGGTCCCAGGAAGGTTCAGGGGTCCCGGTCCCTGGGTCACCTCCTTTCCCTGCAGCCCAAACCCCAGGACAGGTGAGTGGGGGCTCTGGGCGGCCAGGACTCCCTTCCCCCTCAGACTACAGGACCCCCCTGGACCTCAGGACAGATGAGGAGGGGGGCTGTGCTCAACACCCACATCGTGGCACTGAGGCAGGGGTGGCCAGTGGGAGAATTCATGGGGACACGACACATCCCACGGGTGTCCCCCACCCAGGTCCCATGTACCGGTGTCACCCTCAATGTTGGCGTGAATAAAATCGCTTGGGGAGGTAAAGTGCTGTTTTCTATCAGTTTGCAAGCTGTGCACACAGTCAGTGTAGTTCGGCTTGGTTGTTCGCCTTTGGAAGGT
>JALJVW010001886.1:0-46541 GCA_024865655.1 Emberiza elegans
CCTAGAAGCACATTTTATTAAGTAATTGTCTTCCATCAAGAAGTTTCCATTTCCCTGATTTATCTTGTTCACTTCCTGTCTTGTTTAATTCTTTTTTCTCGGCTTCCCTAAAGTTTGGAATTTCCAGTTTTTCCTCATTTGGAGTTAATATTAACATAACTCTTTCAGCTCCATATTCTGCTGCATCCTTAGCTTTGTGATGTGCCCCCAGTTTGCCCAGTTTGCCTCTCCTTTGGCCCGGGCCGGGTTCCCCTCGCCCACAGCGGCTGGGAGGAGCCGAGAGCCCCGCGCTGCCCATCCCGACCTGTCCCGGCTCCAAGGCTGAGCAGAAAAGGCCCCTTGGGAATGGGGCACCGAGGGTGTGGCTGCTGCTGGGGGAGGAGGAGGAGGGAGGGAAGGGCAGGGATGAAGGGGGAGGAGGAGGAGGTGGGGTTAGGGAAGAGGAGCAGGGGGAGGAATGGAAGAGGAGGGATGCAAGAGGAGAAGGAGGTGGAGATAAGACAGAGCAGGAGGAGGAGGGGGAATGGAAGGGGAGGAGCAGGAGGAAGAGGAGGGACAAAGGCGGATCAAGGCTGAGCTGAGGGAGCCACGCTGTCGATCCCTGCCTGAATTCGCAGCCCCCACCTGTGGGATCATCGCCCCCCACATTGTGCTGGTGAGCGCAGAGGGGGAGCTCAGTCCAGATATCCCGGGGGTCCCTGGGTTGGGATTTTGGGGGGATGTTTGGAGAATGAAGAAGTCCAAGGCTGAGCAGAAAAGGCCCCTTGGGGCGACATCGGAGGATGGCGGTGGCGGCAGAGGCAGCCTGGAGGAGCAGAGCCCTGTGTCCCCCAGGAGCCCAAAGTGGGGAGCCCAGAGAGGGGGGAGCGCCGCCATTGGCGGGAGCCTCAAGAGCCTGGAGAGGGGCAGGGGGGACTCCTTGGAGCCGCTGCAGCCCAGAGCAGAGAATGAGGGGAGAAGGGAGCCCGGGAGCCCAAAAAGCCCCGGCATCCTGAAATGGGGAGAGCAAAGTGGGAGCAGCTTTTGGGATTGCTGGGACTGCCAGCAGCCTGGGCAGGGCGGGCACCGAGGAGAAGGGGGACCCCCAATCCAAGCGTGACCCCAGCAGCTGGGACAGGGGGAACCCTCAAACACCAGAGGGGAGGGACCAGGGACGGGGAACTCCTGGGAGGCTTTTTCAGGGCTGAATCTTGGTGTTTGGGAGCTTTTTCTGGTGCTTAGATGGCCGATGACTTGTAGAGATGGACTCAGGCAGGGGGACCTTCAAACTCAGCATGCTCATCTCTTGTTTTCCCCAAACCAGGATTTCCCATTGCCAACTCCTGGGAGGCTGCGAGGAAGAGGAAGATGCCCCGGGACACTGAGACAGGTGAGGAGGAAGTCAGTGTCTCTGGAATGCTTAAAATCAGAGGGTTTTGGGAAAGCTGCAAAAGACAAGCCTCAGAGACAGTAGAACTGATTTGAGCTTTGCAACAGCCATAAGATTGGTCAGCAGAAAAATTATATAAGAAGTAGAAAGTAGGAAGAAATAGAACAGTGGTCTGTGCATTAACACATATCTAGAATAACTCCCTAACCTGCAGAAAAGTATGTCTTGCAAGATATTAGGAAGTCCCAAGCTTAATAATGGAGCTCTGTGCATTGTGTTTTAAGGCTTACAAGCAGGTATTGTATTTGAAATAAGCAAGCATTGTTTTAACCATCAATGTGCTTATAGTGCTTGGATAGAACTACTGTTAATATGCTTTTACTTTGTGTGATTGGTCGAAAACCTTTTAAAGTAAGTGTTAACATGAAGTTCTTAGTCTGCTACCTCTCATGGGAGCTGCTGGCATCTTCCCATTCTCATAACCAAGTATGAGACTGATGGTGGGAAATAAAACAGCTCAGGATGCGTTCCTAGCAGTCCTGTCCTGTTTGTGATTTGTGCACAGCCCCGAGCTGGCGATGAGTGCCCCTTTCCCCTCTGTGCTGCTCCATCTCCCAGCCCAGCACGGCCCCAGCTGCAGCTCAGCCCTGGGGGGATCTCCTTGCCCTTGCCTGTGGCACGGAGGCAAATCCCATCCTGTCCTTGTCCTTCCTCCCCCAGAGCAGGAGCTGAGCATGGAGAGCAGGGAGGACAAATGCCCACGGCAGAACCTGGTGGAAGAGGCCGTTTTGAGCGGCTCCACGGGGCAGGAAGGCAACGGGGAGGAAAAGCCCCGGAGATGCCGCACGAGGAGGGGCTGCAAACGCAGCTGGTGGGGATCTGAGGGGAAAGAGCCAGCCTGGGCCGGGAAGGCAGCGGGAGATGGAGCCAGAGCTCAGAGCTGGTGCTCCATGAGCAGCTCCATGATGGGGAGGAGCCCCACACGTGCATGGAGTGTGGGAAGAGCTTCAGGTGGAACTGCGAACTGATTGTGCACCAGAGGATCCACACTGGGGAACGGCCCTATGAGTGTGGGGAGTGTGGGAAGAGCTTCAAAGAGAGATCCAGCCTGATCAGGCACCAGAGGATCCACACTGGGGAACGGCCCTATGAGTGTGGGGAGTGTGGGAAGAGCTTCAGCCAGAGCTCCCACCTGATCAGCCACCAGAGGATCCACACTGGAGAAAGGCCGTACAAGTGTTCCGAGTGTGGGATGCGCTTCAGCCAGAGGATCAGCCTGATCAAGCACCAGAGGACCCACACTGGGGAGAGGCCCTACGAGTGTTCCAAGTGTGGGAAGGGGTTTCAGACCAGCTCCGATCTCCTCCGGCACTATCAAATTCACACAGAGGAGAGGCCCTTCCGCTGCCCTGACTGCAGGAAGGGATTCAAGCAGAACTCCAACCTCATCACCCACAGGCGCATCCACACTGGGGAGAGGCCCTACGAGTGTGATAAATGCAGGAAGAGGTTTCAGAGCAGTTCCCATCTCCTCCGGCACTATCAGAGTCACACAGAGGAGAGGCCCTTCCGCTGCCCCGACTGTGGGAAGGGATTCAAGGACAACTCCACCCTCATCAAGCACCGGCGCATCCACACCGGGGAGAGGCCCTACGAGTGTCCCCAGTGTGGGAAGAGCTTCTCACAGAGCTCTACCTTGGCCCGACACCAACGGAGGCACCACTAAGGGAAGCCCTGCGAGTGCCCCGAGTGCGGGCAGAGCTTCGTGCGCCGCTCCAGCTCCATCCCCCTCTGGAGGAGGCACTTTGGGCACAGCCCTGGTCACTCCCATTTCCTGTGATCCATGTTGGGAACACCCTTGGCTACTTAGCCTTTTGGTTTGGCCTTAATTTTCCTTGGCTTCACCTTCATCCTTTAAAAACACCCAAAACTGGGTTAAATGAAGGAAATTGATCTAATCTATCTGAAGTTGCACAATTTCTCAGTTGTTTTAGAGGGAATTTAGGATTTGGGGACATGTTCTGTGTGGAGTGCTGCTCTTGCTAAGAGGCAGGAATTTGATCTCACCCTTCTTGTGTTGCTACGAACTCCTCCCCTGACCCAAACCCCAGCTCCACCCTCGTGATACCCTATAAAAACTCCACGGCCCTGCCTTTGCCCTGTCTTTGGGGGGTAAGATATGGATTCCCAAAGGATCAGCCCTTTTCCCACTGGATTCCAAAGGATCAGCCTCATTCTCCACTGGATTCCTAGAGGATCAAGCTTTTCCCACTGGATTCACTGAGGATCAGCCCTTTTCCCACTGGATTCCCAGAGGATCCACCTTTTTCACTGGATTCTCAGAGGATCAACCTTTTTCACTGGATTCTCAGAGGATTCTGACTCTGTCACTGTTTTTTTTTGTTTGTACTACTGCATTTGTATTTTTAATTTTTCCTAATAAAGAACTGTTATTTCTACTCCCATATCTTTGCCTGAGAGCCCCTTAATTTCAAAACTAATTAATACTATTATAGTTAACTACTACTACTACTATTATTATTATTATTATTATTATTATTATTATTATTATTATTATTATTATTATTATTATTATTATTATTATTATTAGTAGTAGTAGTAGTAGTAGTAGTAGTAATCAAAGGGAGGGGGTTTACATTTTCCATTTCAGTGGTGGCTCCTGATATGGGGAGACACCTCCAAGGATGGGCCATGTAAAATACTTCCGGAAATATATAAATGAGTTTATGGATATGCATGAGGGTCTTTGAATTTGCAACAGGCTGATGTAATTAAAACCAGATTAATTAAGTGGTGTCCGCGAAAATAACTGGGGGGGTCTTGGTGGCCATAACAGCCTTTGCTCGATGGCCCTTGTCTCCCATTACACCTGACTGTTGCATATTCATAGACCCTCATGCATATCTAAAAACAACTTTACATATTCCAGGAACAAAATTGGCTTCATCCTGGTTGGGGGTCCCATCCCCCTCCCAGCTCAATTTTGGGGGTCCCACCCCCCTCTTTTCCCTACTCTCTGTCCCCTTTCCGATCGTTCCCCCAGTCCCCTCCCCCGTGTTTGGTTTTGGGGGCTCCAGGCCCCTCCTGCTCCGTTTTGGGGTCCCGACCCCGTTTTGGATTAATTTGGGGTCCCCAGCCCATCCCCAGGGTCACCTTCCCCCCCCCCAAATTCCGCTCCTGGCAACTGATGAGTCATCAGCGAGACACGCTCTGATTGGCTGGAAATTACCCCGCGCGGTCTCTGATTATTTACCGCAGTGAGAGGCCTTGGTCTGTGCCTGGCAAGTGATGAGTCAGAGTCGGGCCGGGCGCTGATTGGCTGAAAATCGCTGAGCGGGGCCAGTGCTCTGAGTTTGAGCCCCGCAATTGGATCGTCATGAGTGCCGCGCGTTCTGATTGGTCGGGATTTGTTTTGGGGTGGGCAAAGGAGGAACTGGGGTTACTTGGGGTTTATTTGGGTTTATTAGGCTTTGTTTGGGGTTTATTTGGGGTTATTTATGGACTATTTGGGGTTTATCTTGGGTTTTACTTGGTTTATTTCTGTTTATTTGGGGTTCTTGGGGTTTATGTTGGCGTATATGGGGCTGTTTTAGGTGTACTTGAAATCATTTGGGATTTTTTTGGGGGGGGTTAGGTTTTTTGGGGTTATTTGGGGGACTTTTAGGTATTGTTTGGGGTTGTTTGGGGTTTATTTCGAGTGTTTTGGGGTTATTTGGGTTATTTGGGGTCATGTGGGGTCAAAAAATCCGGGAATGCTTCTCCTGCAAAAAATGGGAATTTTTCCTTTAAAATCGAGAGTTTTTCCCCCAAAAACCGGGAATGTTTCCTTAAAAATCCCGGAATTTTCCCAGCCAATAGCAGCGCGCCCCGTCCCTAAACCATTCAATCACCGTTTCATCTCCCAAATTAATGAATTCACGGCGCACCCCGCCCCAAACCAACCAATCACCGCAGGCCTCCCCTCAGCAACTGTCACCTTCTTTGCCTCTATCCAACCAATCACCGCGCGCCTCCCCTCGGCAAAGCCCACATTCCGCGCCCTCCTGTCAATCACGGCGCCCTCTGCGAAACCAACCAATAACCGCGCACCTCCCCTCGGCAAAACCCGCCTCCCCCGCCTCCCTCCTGTCAATCACCGCGCCCTCTACGAAACCAACCAATCACCGGGCGTCTCCTCCCAGCAACTCCCACCCTCCCAGTGCCGCTCCAGCCAATCAGAGCCAAGCCCGAAGCGGCGCCCCCTGACCCCGGGGCCGGGCATGGAGCGGGCGCCCCCCCCCCCGCCACCCCCCGGGACCCCCTCAGGGACCCCCGGGAGCCGCCCCGGGCTCGGGCGGGGCCTGCGGGAGGCGCTGGAGAGAGCGGGGGAGGCGCTGGGAGAGCACGGGGGGCTCCGGGAGCTGCTGAGGAGGCGCAGGGACAGGTGAGGGGTCCTGGAGGGGTCGTGAGGGGAATTTGGGGAGGGGTCTTGAGGAGGTTTGGGGGGGATTTGGGGAGGGTCTGGGGAGAACTTGAGGGGGTTTTAGCAGGGTCTGGGGGTGCTGGGGGGGCTTTGTGGGGGAATTTGGGGAGGGGTCCTTGGGGGGTGTCACGATCCATCCTCACGGACGGGTTTCGTGATGGTTCGTGGATTTGATCTCAGGGTGCAAAAAGAACCGACCCGGTACAAGGGGGTTTGCAGTGATAATCGAAACAAATGCACCTTTATTGAATGACCACAGCAAAATGCGATAGAGGGATTAAGGGAGAGAAAAAGAGGAAGAGAGAGACAAAAGAGAGAGAGAAAGAGATGGATAGAGCTACCAAACATAGAGACGGAGTCCTTTGATCCAGTCCAGTCGAGGATCCGCCTGTTACGTCGGGGAGATCTCGAAGTCTCTCGCTAACTCAGAGGTTTTTATTATGATAACTCTATTGGAAATTGCGAGGGGGGGGAAACAGATACAATAAGGAATAGATGTAACAGGCAGTCCATGTTCTCAGCAGTGAGCGAGAGCCATTGTCTTCTTGGTCCAGCGGTCACAACCTGCAGGCAAACATCTCGCTGTGGTCAGCTTGCCTCCCCCACACACCTGCCCCGGGCTGGGGGTTTCAGTCCCAGTCTTTGGAAGGAGCAGAGGGGCCTTTTCACATGGGGGCTCCATGTCTCAGTCCTTGATGGAGAGGCTCCTTACATCTCAGTCTGTCTGTCACGGTGGTTGTAAAACAGGTGAGGGTCTTCTGTGGGAGACCACCTGAAACTCAGGAGAAATCCAGCCCGGCCGAGAGGTGGGACAGCTCCCAAGGCTGTTGTTGCAAAAAGGGCACGGTGCCCCCTTCTTCTCACTGGGCTCAGTGTAGCATACAGCAAACAACAGCTGTGAAAACAATGGCTTAGCAGCGCTCTCAGGTCTCAGGCACATGACTTTCTCCTTTGGAGCCAGAGATTTAAGCCGGGGGGGGTCTTCTCTTCAGTGGTCCCCCAATGACGATTGTGAGGCAGATGAGGGAAAATTCGGACAGACTCTGACACGACCCCGTGACTCACGATTGTCTTGAAGGATCTTCATCAGCAGAACTCTGGAGTATCGTTGATGAGTCTTCAGAACTCGCTCTCCGTTGGTAGTATAACCTGGAAAAATAGGAACGACAGAAAGAGAGGAAAAAAAGAGAGAGAGAACGGAAAAGAAAGGATAGGAAATGGAGGGGGGAAAGGGAAACAATAAACAAACATAATTAATATTGATTATCATAACAATTTTCACAAATGGTTTATTAATTAAAACAATATTACTTTTATAACAATTTTCAAATGGGTAAAACATGTCACAAATAATCAAAAGCAAAAGCAATCAACACATCATAATGCAAGCATTAACTTTAAGAAATGATTTTCTAAAACAATTCACTAAAAATTGAAAGTAATTCCCACAAAATCATAAATAGAAATTAAGGATTATTCCAAAACAAATATGCTTCATTCATAATTGCCTTGTGTCAAAGTCTTGGGGATGTCCACAGTGTAGAGGACATCAGCCAAATTGTGTGCATGAACTACAGACGTCAATCTTGTCAGCTGTTTCATGCTGACCAATTCATAACGAATAGGACTGCTGATAAAATAAAACCAAACAGAATTAGAATCAAAAGGATAACAAAGGGATGACACACACTGTTCAGGACACCCGTGGCAGTGGGAGACCACCTAAAAGAGTATCCCACCACCTGTGCTCGGCATCTTTCTCCACTCTTTCCATGACACGGTGTATCTGTCTCACATTGTGATGAACAGTCACCAGGGTTTTCTGTCCTTTTTTTTAATCTTCTCAAGGATTTCAACTAAGTCTTGATGGAGCAGCAGTTGTCTTACCAAAGTGAGATTCATCCCAACAGGAGTAGGCATCAGTTTGTGAATCAGTGTGTAGTTGGATTGCAACAGGTAGTGAGAGGTAACTGGAGCTTCATAAGAGAAATCACATCCTGTCATCTTGGTAAAGTCACAAGCACAGAAATTGGAATGATTTTTAGTATCTACTGCAACATTTTCTACGAATACAAAATCACAAATGGTTCTAAAGCATGCACATCTATTGCCTATATATATAAGGACTGTTTCAGAAGTCTTGTTAGGATGAATTTCAAAATGACAGATATTTTGCTCTCTGTCTAGACAAATGTCTTGAGCTATGATTGCTTTGCTTTCACAGATGAACCCTTGTTGTTCTCAGACAATACAAGATTCTAAATGAACATTTTGCCATTTCTCACCAGTTTGACAGGCCCATTCTATATTGGATAGAGAACAGCTCCATCGTAATTCAGTTCTAATGCTATAACAGGCAAAATCAAATGCTCTGAGGCATTGTGTATGGTTAACACAAAAGCTGTGGCTGTATTTGAAATGGGGTCATAGGTAAAATTCACCAGGTTCCACCAGGATTGGAATTCTCTTTCAAAGTCAGTTGGACCAAATTATTTTCTGAATTTCAGTGGGAAAAGTGCCTTCTGCACCTTTTCTTATAATTGAGGCAGCAACTGACTGCATCCACAATTGTGCCTGGATAGAGCTGAGAGCCAAAGAAACATTGTTTTGTGCAACACTGAGTGCATCAATTACCAATTTGTGATAATTTACATTTACTTTCTCCTAATTTGGTAAAATGTTTGATAGCAACCACTGATTCTCAATGCCAATTAGGATGACTGCAGTGGTTGATGTAATTTGGTCAAATCTCTGGATGTGGCAGCCAATTTATTCAAGATCAATTAATTTACATGTTATGTGTAAAATCATCACCTGGTGTTACCATAAAGGGAAAGGAAAACATTATTTCTGTTGTCCATCACTAGTGTTATCATGGTTTATCAGGTCTTCATGTCCCTCGGAGTTCTTCTGTAAAAGTAAACACAGCAGACTCTGCCATGAAGAGGCAGAAAAAGTTAGAACAATGGAATTGCCAGAGAGGTTTTGAACACCAGTGGTACTTCCCCTACAGTAGGGGGGAGTCCACCAAAACAGGTTGTCCAGGGTAATGTGCTGGGTTCTTGAAATCATCTGGTCCCCGTAGTGAAGGAATTATGCTTGGAGCTGTCGGGCAAAAAGCAGTGATTTTGGAACACCCATTTACCCCCCATCTATAGTAAGGGGTGTGAGAAGTCCATTTAATTCCTTCACCTTCTGCCCAATCCTGCACACCTTTGAGAGTAAAGTGAGAAACATTATCAGATTGAATTTCCTGTGGTTTTAGGAAAATTCCACACAATCCTTGTATTGCTTTAAGAGTATTATCTCCTGTAGCTCTTTTAAAAGCATCGGTCTGGACCAACCCAAATACAAACACATCATAGGACTCAGTGTAAATACAGACAAGAAAAGAATTCTGTCTCTCACACTGGAAAATACTCCATAAAGTTAACAGTTCCTCAGCCTGAGCACTGCCTTCTCCCTCTCTGTTAGCAGAAGCAGAGGAGAAAGGAGGGGTTGCTTTAATCACAGACACAAGTTTGTCCTGGCTGCTATCCAAGCTCTCAGTTTCTTGTATTGCTGAGATGTTTTTCCACTTCTATGGGAGCTAAGCTAACCACAAACAATCCTTTTTCCCAGGTAGTGAATCTTTTCTCAGTATCTTTGAAACCACAGGAATAGAAACCAACAGGCCTTGTTGGACCCTCAGGACCCTGCTGCCAAATGTGCACTGACAGCCCTGAGGAGGCAAATCCCCATTCCACCTGAAAGGGATCTGTGGGATGGACAGGGTCCAGTGCTTGGTGAGCTGTTGCTTCAAAAATCAGCAATTGCAATGCTTCCTCCTGAGAAGGAGTCCAATCCCATTTCACCCCTTTGCTCAGCAAGTCATAAAGGGGAACAAATGGGTCGTTCTGGTTACTAAGGAATCTATCTGGTGTTTCCACAGGAGATATAGCTGCTATGGTTTTTTGAAGGAAAATTGTTGTAGGGTTTAAGTGTTTCTGAAAGCCCTAGAATTAAAGGGGTCATAATTTCAGGCTTTACAGGTGATTGCATTGGTAACTCAGAGCTTGTAGTTGATTTTCTTTCATGCATCATTTGCAAGCAAGCAGCTTTGGGAATGTTTTCCAGGGTTGGCCGGGGGTACCAGCTCTGGTTAAAAGGTCTCCCCTTTCCAAGGGGTTCAGCCCCCCTGCCCAGTGAGCTGCACACTGAGTTAGGGACCATGGGATGCGTCTGTCTCCCGTTGTTAAGAACACCCCATGTCCCCAGCACCCACCGGCTTCTTGTTCTGACAAAAGAATCTGATCTCCCCCGGTGAGAGACACTTGGCATTTGTGTTCTGTTTCAGATTTGTGGGGGAGAAGCCCGTACTGCTTTGCAAGTTTTGTTAATTCAGTAGCAGTGTACAGGATTTCTTTGGTGGTTATGTGCGGGTCAAGATCCTCATTATTGATGTAGCTGCATTCTGTTTTAATTAGAGGTTTTGTGCTATTGTAGCAACAGTGTTCCACACAATTTTTCATCAGAGCTAATTCTGTTTGAGAGTAATTTTGATTAATGTGAGGAGTTTCCTTTCTCTTCTGCCTCTTTTGAGGAATCAGCGTTCTGTGAATTTTTAACATGCTCCTCTCTCAAGGCAGCTCATAATAAATTATTTACATGTCTTTCTTCATCTAATTGTTCTTGCAAACTTCAGTTGGGTTTTGGAGGGAGTCTATTGTAGCATTTTCCTCACTTCTTCGCTTAAAGAGAGTTTCTATGGCTGCTGTGGACAAACTCCCAAAACTGAGCAGAGGAGGGTTTTATTTTTGCCCAGTTTGAATTTTGTTTCATGTTGCAAAAAAGATATTCTATCAATAACATTTTCTCAGTGAAACCAATTGCAGTTTGCCCATTCTTCTCCTCCTGGAGAAGGTGTGGCATATTATTTAGCAAGCAGAGCATAAAATTCAGCTTTACCTTTTGCACTGAGGTTTTGAGTCATTTTGGGAAGGGACCAAAACCACGACAGGGAGGTGCAAACTTAAGTTACACAATCTCACAGCCTCTGCTGTGTTCCCCTTCGCTCCCCTGGGTGGGTGAAGAGACAAATCTGCCTGGGAGGCCCTGCTTAGTTACCTCAAGTTGTTCCTTCCTTCCCAGACAGCCCACAGACACACACACACACATGCACGCACGCACGCACACAGAACAGTTATTTTGTGAAGGGGCCCAAGAACTATGACAGGGAAATACTGATTTAAGTTACACAACCACACAGCTCTTGCTGTGTTTCCCCTCACTTCCCTGGGGAGGTGAAGGGACAGATCATCCTGGGAGGCTGTTGCTTAATTTCTTCAAGTTGCCCCTTCCTTCCCAGACTGTGCAGATGCACACAAACACAACAGAAACAGTTCCCCCTTTTGCACTGAGAGATCTTCTGTGAAATTCTGGAGACAGAACCCTCAACAGAGTATGGGGATTGCTTTTCACCTGGGCGTGTGCAGTTTGCGCGAAATTTGAATCCCACCCCTTGTGGAGTGAAACTTCCTTCCCCTGTTAGAGACTCAGCCAGGTGCACCCCAAATAGTTTGGGAAACACCCTTTTTATACCATTTCTATTACATAAGCCTGTTGCGCATTCATAGACCCTTATGCATATCCATCATTCAGTTTACATATTCCAGGAACTGTTTAGCATGGCTCCTCCTCAGGCCTGCCTTTTTAGAGCATGTGCATTTCTTAGCTGTGGTTTTGGTTCACTCTCTTGATCACTTCCACTCTGGGCCTTGGTCCACACTTTCTTCAGACGGCAGATGCTGATAGTTGGCACATCAACAGCAGGGTGCTCATGGCATGTTCACTGGATGTTATCCCGACCAAACAGACACTTCACTCCTAACTAGATCAGCTACCACTACTACTAGGTCTAAGTTCTTGTTAATAGCAGAAATAAAAACAAATTTATTTTAACATTGTTCATGCAACATTCATCTTAATATTTGCAAAAAGCCAACAATATAATATATATTTCTAACAATCCCTCCTCTTCCCTTTTTACAAATCATTTGGCTTGAGCAGTATTTCTTTCTTTCTATCCTCCATTATTTGCTCTTTTTTTCATAAATAATTTTTCCTTTTTCTAAGGGGTATTTCTTATTATTTTTTTTCTTTAATACCATAATCATTTGTGCAGTCCCAAATGTAGTCAATTTTGGGTCAATGGGCATTGTTACTGAATGATAAAACTGAAAATTATGGACAAAGACCCTCTAATTAGTTAAAGTTAGAAAGTTGTATGTTTATTACGCTGGTGGGTGGCACGGGGAGGGGGGGGGGAGGGGGGGTTTCCGAAATGCGTGGCTGCACCACACAAGGATTTTTGCCTTCTATTTATTTCCCAAAATAATACATATCTCTAGTACTTCTCATGCCTGCTTTGTGTTAAAATGAGGTTATTAGTCCTTCACACGTGCACAGTTCTTTTCTTGAATTGAGTTGGTGGTCTCCAATTGGGACAGTGGTCCCAGGGATGAAGTCAGGAAGGTCTTCATCAGGTCTCTCTGACCCTCCTGCACGATCCAAGGCCCCCTGCTTTGTGATGGATTAACATGGAATCCAGGTGCTGGGCATTGTTCTACTGGTTTCAATATGTTCCTCTAATGGTTCACTTGCTCCACTTCCTTCTACAAATGAGCTCATAATGTAACAATTAGCTTTAGCTAATAAGCATCTAATAACCATTAATCTATTGTTGCTGTATCTGACTTCAATATTAATTGGATCTAATGCTCAGCTAATATCTTAACCCTTTAAAGTCATGATTCATGTATGGCTGCTTTCCAATTCTGGTTCATCCCTACGATGCAACATGAACCATCTCTGAAAACAGCGTAGTGTGTTTCTTCTGCTGGCAGTTGGTTGTAGGGTGGAGGTTCTTCAGCCCATGTCACTTGTTCTTCTTTGACAGTGAGACCAAAGGTTTCACCTTCTGGCCAGTTTGTAATTATTGCCAAAATTCCAGGGCAATTTGGATTTCCAATATGGGCGTGCTGTGTGATAAGAGCAATCCACTTGCTCCATGTGGTGTCGGTGGCGTGGTGGGTGGTGGGAACCTTTCCTTTGAACATCCACCCCAGCACCGGTAGTCGGGGTGCCAGGAGGAGTTGTGCTTCTGTACCAGTCACCTCTGAGGTGGCTTGGACTCCTTCATAGGCAGCCAAGATTTCTTTCTCTGTTGGAGTGTAGTTGGCTTTGGACCCTCTGTAACTTCGGCTCCAGAATCCCAGTGGTCGGCCTCAAGTCTCCCCAGGCACCTTCTGCCAAAGGCTCCAGGACAAGCCATGGTTCCCAGCTGCAGAGTAGAGCACGTTCTTCACCTCTGGTCCTGTCCTGACTGGGCCAAGGGCTACAGCATGAGCGATCTCCTGCTTGATCTGGGCAAAGGTTTGTTGCTGCTCAGGGCCCCAGTGGCAATTGTTCTTCTTGTGGGTACCCAGGTAG
The DNA here is from genome assembly GCA_024865655.1 of Emberiza elegans. Lineage (NCBI taxonomy): Eukaryota > Metazoa > Chordata > Aves > Passeriformes > Fringillidae > Emberiza > Emberiza elegans. The sequence continues at coordinate 13,323 of JALJVW010001886.1, forward strand.
AAGGAGCTTAAAATCTGTCTGTATTCAGAAATGTGCATTCTCCAAAAGCCTATGGCACCCAGGAAAGCTTGTGTTTCCTTCTTGCTGGTTGGTGGAGACATCACAGTGATCTTATTGATGACCTCAGTGGGAATCTGATGCCGTCTGTCTTGCCACTTTACTCCCAGAACTGGATCACTTGAGCAGGTTCTTTGACTTTGCTCTTCTTGATGGTGAAGCCAGCTTCCAGCAGAATCTGGATGATCCTCTCTCCTTTCTCAAACACTTCCATTGCTGTGTTCCCCCACACAATGATGTCATCAATGTACTGCAGGTGTTCTGGAGCCTCACCCTTTTCCAGTGCAGCCTGGATCAGTCCATGGCAGATGGTGGGGCTGTGCTTCCACCCCTGGGGCAGTTGGTTCCAGGTGTCCTGCGCACCCCTCCAGGTGAAAGCAAACTGAGGCCTGCATTCTGCTGCCAGAGGAATGGACAAAAACACATTAGCAATGTCAATGGTGGCAAAGCACTTTGCTGCCTTGGACTCCAGCTCATAGTGGAGTTCCAGCATGTCCGGCACAGCAGCGCTCATCAGTGGAGTCACTTCATTCAATGCACAATAGTCCACGGTCAATCTCCATTCTCTTTCAGATTTATGCACCGGCCAGATGGGACTGTTGAAGGGTGAGTGGGTCATGCTGACCACCCCTTGGCTCTCCAGCTCACGGATCATGTTGTGGATGGGGATCACAGCATCTCGATTTCTTCGGTACTGTCGGCAGTGCACCGTCAAGGTGGCAATTGGCACTCCTTCCTCTTCTCCCTTCAGAAGTCCTACTGCAGATGGGTTTTCTGACAGTCCGGGCAAGGTGTTCAATTGCTTGACACTCTCTGTCTCTACAGCAGCTATACCAAATGCCCATCTGAGTCCCTTTGGGTCTTTGAAATACCCACTTTGGAGGAAGTCTATGCCTAAAATGCATGGGGCCTCTGGGCCAGTCACAATAGGGTGTTTCTTCCACTCATTTCCAGTCAGGCTCACCTCAGCTTCCACCAAAGTGAAATCCTGTGATCCCCCTGTCACACCAGCAATAGAAACAGATTCTGCCCCCACGTCTTGATGAGATTAATGTGCACTGCTCACCAGTGTCGACCAAAACTTCACATTGTTGTGGTTCAGATGTGCCAGGCCAATGAATCCACACAGTCCAGAAAACACGGTTTTCCCTAGCCTCTACCTGGCCAGAGGCCGGGCCCCTCTAAGCCTGGTTATCCTTCTTTCCCTGTGCATATGTCTTGGAGGTTCCTTCAAGAGGATTGGACATGTCATCATCATCATCATACCTGGCAGTTCAGCTACGGGCAACTGGAGCTGCTTTCCTTTTGGTGGAACTTCCTCTTTCAGCCTTGTCTTCCTTCAATTCATGCACCCGTTGGGCCAGAGCAGCAGTAGATTTTACATCCCATCTCCTCATGTTTTCTCCACAATCACACAGGAAGAACCACAGCTCAGCTCATGGGTTGTACCTTCTCTCTCCATCTGGGGAGTGTCTGCGTTGGGCACCAGAACCTCTGATCTGTACTACTGAGATTTGGAGAAAGCCCTCTTTAATCTCCTCTCTGACTTTCTTGTGATTCTCCTCTATCTAATCCTCTAATTTCTGCAGACATGTTTCCACCGCTGCGATTCTGGCATGTGTTGGGCCATGCACAGCATCTGCATATGCTCGGAGCTTCTTTGCCATGTCAGGCACAGTCTCATCCCTCTCATCCCGCTTCATTATGGCTAAAGCAGAAGCATATTCGTGTGGCCCAAGTCGCACAAGTTTTCGCCACATCACAGACGTGCATGGTACCAAGTCTGGGTTCCTATCTGTTATGTCATCTGAGCAGACAATCTCTGCCACTGTCATTCCCCTCAAGCATTGAATCCCTTGTTCTATGGTTTTCCACTGTGTTTGCTGCATGTAGAGATCATCTGCACACAGGTATCTTTGTGCAACACTTTCCAAGACCCGTGCCCAGAGGCTGTGAGGGTTAGCCCCCCTCATCATTCCTTGGTCAATGACAGGATCCTGTGACAGGGATCCCAAATGCCTCACTTCAGTGCCATCCAGAATTGTAGCCTCGCCTGCAGCATCCCACAGACGGACTAACCAACTAATGATGGATTCATCAGGTCGTCGGGTGTAATCCTTCATTAGGCCACTAAGGACCTTCAGGGAATAAGACTCAGTATTGACTTCTGATGCTGTGTCAGTTGCGTTAACTTTGGCTTTTGTATCAGTTGGTGTTGAGGGTCCTTCCCCTGGATCATCATCGTTAGTCACTGGCCGATTGGTTTTGCTCGTGTGCTTTTTTCCTGCAGCAACTGCCAGTGGCTCAGGCTCACTATCTGGTTTAGCTGCTGGCTTTGAGCCTGGGCTGTTGGCTGCAGCCTGAGGGACTGCGGTAGCTGCTGCTTTATCTCCCTGCCCCCCTGCCTCTGTCTGCTGCCCTACAGTATCTAACAGAGTGTGATAAGCATAGGCCAGGGCCCAGCTTATTGCAATTAGCCTTATCTCTTTAGAATCGTCATGGCACTTCTCTTTTAGGTATTTCCCCACCTCAGCTGGGTTCTGATTTGTTCATGTGGAAAATCCCAGTCTACAGGATCAGAAAATTCCTTCAGGGTTTGGCCTATATTTTCTCATTCTCCACACCACTCAGGATTTTTCATTCCTGCATCTGCTTCTGAGTCAGGGGTCTCACCAACTCCTCTGGATATCTCAGCCCTCAATTCGAGAGAAGCTGCAGACCATATAGAGGAAGCGTACCAGATTAAATACCAGAAAGATGGTCTCTTTAACATTCAGGGGAAACTGAACATTCTCAAAAAGTGACATAACAGATTCAAAGGAGAAGAAGGAAAGGAAAGGCTGCAAAGCCTCATTCCCTGCTCCTCCTCTAACGAACTGTGTGCAATTGTTAATAAATTCCCAAAACATACTACTGGAACTGGGATGCAGGGTAGGATGAAGAAACCATAAACCATAAATATTGTAAACAGACTCCATTATCTTTGTAAACACCCTATAAATCATTATCACCAAGGCCAGCACAAGAGCTATTCCAATCCGTGCCCCTCTACCGTAAAAATTACGTGTTATGGACAATAATCCTAGTGACCAGAAAGGTATTGAAACCTCAAAAAGGTCTAGAGACCAGAACCACATGAAGGCCTCTGCCCCAAGAGACATTAGGAATTCAAGCAACATGGCTACTGACTGCTTTAACTCACTAGAGAGCGAGCACAATCAACATACAATCAATAGAGCTTTTTCCCACCTTCTTGAGCCACACGTTGGGCGTGAAAAGATGTATTTGTCCTGGTTCAGACAAGGACAAATCTGGGAGAGAATCCCCAAAGGGGTTCCAGTAGGAAAGCAAATTCAATCAGCCCCTCCCCCCAACCGGTCCAGGAGAAACTACCTCCTTGGAGAAAAGTGGAAAAAACCTGTTTATTAAACAATAGAACCTAAACAATATTTCCTTTGCTGCTCCAAAAGAGATGACAAACTGAGAAAACCCCCTCCCCGGGTTGCAGTTCAGCTCACTCAGTCTCTTATCAGTCTCTCTGGTGCTGGAAATGTTGCAGGCCAGGCCCAGCCCGGTGGGCCACAGGTGTGAGCTGCCGGTGCTCCCCTGGGTGTTCAGTCCAGAGCAGGTTTCAAGGGGTCCAAAGAAAAGGGAAAAAACCACAGTCCAGGGAACTTCTTTGCCTCAGCTAGCAAAACTAACTAAAAGCAAAGGAGAGCTCTGTCCCACTGTCTGTCCATCCACAGACAACACAGTTCAGGAGAAGGAACGTGGAGGAGTGAGTGCAGTGTCTGAAAAGAACTGTGCGCTTCTTCTCTCCCACCTTCACTCTCTGCAACAAGTCTTAGAGGTGCAAAACTTATTATTCAGCATAAACAAAACCAGACGACTGGGGACAAAAGCATCATATAGTCAATCCAGGACAGGGGTATAGCTACCAAACATAGAGATGAAGTCCTTTGGTCCAGTCCAGTCGGGGATCCGCCTGTTACGTTGGGGAGATCTCAAAATCTGTCGCTAACTCAGAGGTTTTAATTATGATAACTCTATTGGAAATTGTGAGGGGCAGGAAACAGATACAACAAGGAACAGATGTAACAGGTAGTCCATGTTCTCAGCAGTGAGCGAGAGCCATTGTCTTCTTGGTCCAATGGTCACAACCTGCAGGCAAACATCTCGCTGTGGTCAGCTTGCCTCCCCCACACACCTGCCCTGGGCTGGGGGTTTCAGTCCCAGTCCTTGGAAGGAGCAGAGGGGCCTTTTCACATGGGGGTTCCATGTCTCAGTCCTTGATGGAGAGGCTCCTTACATCTCAGTCTGTCTGTCACGGTGGTTGTAAAACAGGTGAGGGTCTTCTGTGGGAGAACACCTGAACTCAGGAGAAGTCCAGCCAGGCCGAGAGGTGGGACAGCTTCCAAGGCTGTTGTTGCAAAAAGGGCACGGTGCCCCCTTCTTCTCATTTGGCTCAGTGTAGCATACAGCAAACATCGCCTGTGAAAACAATAACTTAGCACTGTGCTCTCGGGTCTCAGGGCCTTTGGCATGTGTAACTTTCTCCTTCAGAGCAAGAGATTCTAGACAGGGGGGTCTTCTCTTCAGTGGTCCCCAAATGACGATCATGAGGCTGATGAGGGATATTTTGGACAGACTCTCACAAAGGGATCCCACCAATTCATCCCTGGCAGGACGGTGTCAGCAGTGGGGTTGTCCTGCAGCCAGGGGCACTGCTGGGCTGAGACATGGAGCAGGGGAGAGGGGGAAAGGAACAGTGACTTCCTCCTCACCTGCCTCCGTGTCCCATGCCATCTTCCTTTTCCTTGCAGCCTCCTCCAGCTCCATCCAGACAAAGTTTGGGATTGACAAATCCTGGCTTGGGGGAAAAACAATGGGAGAGCCCTTGGTCCTGCTGCCCAAGTACCGCTCCAGAAGTAACTGCCCTGGTCACGGTTGGATGGGCCCAGACCCTGCTCATCTCCAGCCTCCCCCACCCCTCCAGGCTGCCGGGATCCCTCAGCTCTGGGATTGGACTTTGCTGCTCTCCCCACTCTGATGCCAATGTCCCCCCCCCAAACTGGTACCACCTCCCCAGCTGGTACAGACAGTTTGGCACAGGAACCCTCCACAAGTCCCCAAAGGGGCATCTGCATCTCACCTTTGGAGCCCTGCATGATCCAAACATCCCCTCCTCTGAAAAAAAAAAAAAAAAAAAAAACAACTATGGATTTAGGGTGAGCTCCGCTTCCCTGCTCACCTGTGGGATCTGGGGGATCGATGCTGCCAGGGCCAGGGGAGCTGCTGACTCAGCGGGCAGGTGCGGAAAGGCATGGTTCTGCTGGGGCTCCTCCTCTTCCTCCTCCTCTTCCTGCTCCTGCTCCTCCTTTTCCCCATCCTCCTCCTCCTCTCCCTCATCTTCCTATTGCTCCTCCTTCCCCTCCAGATCCCACCTCTCCCCCATGGTGTTGCGACCCGTCCCAAGTGAACAGGTTACGCGGTGATTTTAAGGTGGAAAATAAACCACTACAGGCACAGAGGATTTGCAGTATTTAAAATCAACCACTTTGCTTTATTGAATCACAACAGAAAAGGGTGTTGGTGTTGGAGGGGTCCGGGGAAACAAAGGAGAAGATAAGGAAAAAAGGAGGAAAAGGGGATATAGGTTTGGGGGGAGGGTTATAGCTACCGAGATGTGGTTGTTGCTTTATCGAGGGTCCAGCCGTCATCAAAGCTTGTCAGGTCATGTCCAGGGAGATCTCGAAACACGGCTGAAACTGGTCTTTACTTATACTCTTTTTTCATGAGGGAAGGAGGCTAATAAATCAACTGAAACAAAGGTTGTCACAAGGAAAGAATGGAGAAGGAGACATGCAGACTCAAACCAGGCAACAGGTACTATTGTTTTCATGGCTCAACGGTTGCGCTTGCGCTTGCGCTGGGCAACCTTTTCCCCCTGCAGCTCTCACTACACACTCCCCCCGAGTTGGGAGGGGGGGTTTCAGTCCCAGTCTCTAGGAAAGGGGGTGCTAGGGGGGTTCCTTGCACGGGATCGTGTTGTCTCAATCCCTTGATGAGGAGGCTTGCACTTCTGGTTGTCTGTCACGATGGTGAGAAGCAGGCAAGAGGGGGTCTTCTTCTAGAGGAGGGACCCTCCCAGAACTCAAGCCAGCCAGGCCAAGAAGCGGAGAGAAAAGTCCAGTCCATTGTTCAGGAAAGGTCAGGACGTTCCCTCCAAGTTCAGCGTGGCGTGCTGTGCAAACAGCACCTGCAGCGAAGAGTGGACTGAGAAGCACATGATCCTCCCCACTGGTCCAGAGGTCGCAGTGGTCTCCCAAAAGGCAATCGGGAGGCAGAAAAATGGAGATATTTTCAGACAGACTCTCACACATGGCTGCAGCACCACCAGCATTTGGGTGGAGAGAACCCCCGTGAGCCCCCCAGGGATGGGCAGGGGGCTTGGGGACCCACCCAGTGCGGATCCATTCCCCCCCAGAGCCCCAGGGAATCACTCCAGGAATCCAATGATGGGGACACAATCGGATCCCCATGGAACCGCTCTTTTTCTGTCCCATCCCCACCTTTCCCTCCCCATACCCATCATTCCCCCAACCCAAAGACCCCTCCCAACTCAGTTTGGGGGTCCCATCCCTCTCATGCTCTGAATCCTCTTTTCCCCTGCTCTTCTGCCCCTATCCCATTGTCCCTCCAGCCCCAGCCCTCATACCTGTTCTTGGTTTTGGGGGAGGGAGGCCCCTCCTCAGTCTGGAGGGTCACATCCCCCCTTTCCCTCAATTCTGGCAGCTCCTGGCTGCTTTTTCCTGTGAGGAATCCCTCAGTTTTGGGACTTTTGGGGCATAGCTCAGAAGAGTGACAGCTCTCTCTGGCTTTCCTCTCCTGTTGTGGCCTCTCAACTGCCCCTGACACCCTGGGGGTGCTGGATTTCCCTCCTGGGGACAAGGACGTTCATCTCCTTCCAGGAGCCCAATGCCCGGCTGGGGCTCCAGGTCAGGGGGTCCTTGAGCAGCTGCCCCAGAACCTCCCCCAGGGTCTCCCAGCACAGCTGGAGCTGCTCAGCCTGGGGTCCCCAAAGGCCTCAGGAAGCCCCAAGTCCCTCCCAGGAACACTCAACCCCCTCCAACCCAGCATCCCCCACATCTTCCCCCCATGACTCTGGCCATGGCCATGTCCCCACATGTCACTGCCCATGTCCCGCCATGTCCTCACCCATGGCTGTCTCCCCACCATGTTCCCATCCCTGTCATTGTCCTCCACATCTCCATCCATGCCCATGTCCCCCCATGTCCCCACAAATAGCCCCATCCCTGTTCATATCTATGTGTCCCCAAGTCACTCTCCTGTGTCCATGTGTCCCACCATGACCACACCCATGTCTTAGTTCAATGTCTATTTTTACCTCAATATTGGATATTTTAAAGGGATAAAGAGAAATGAAAACAAAATCAAGGCCAAAAGAAAAGGATTTCCTTGTCCATACCAGCTGAGAATCCACTGCTTAGGTAGAAGGGAAGAACCTTTTTTGGTGGAGTTTCTACCCCACTGTCTCTAAAATCTTGGCCTTTTCCCCAGTTTTTCACCATTTGGCTGCAGAAGACACCCTTGGGCAACAGGAAATCAAAATCGTGGAATCCCTGAAGTTGGAAAAAAGACCTTGTCCTGGTTCAGGGCAAATTTGGGAGAGAACTCCCAAAGGAGATCCTCTAGAAAACAGAGGCCCCTCCCCCAAATGGTTCAGGAAAAATAAAATACCTCCTTGGAGAAAAGTGGAAAAAACTGTTTATTAAACAATAAAATCTAAACAATATTAAACAATAAAACCTCTTGCTGCTTTTGTATGGTTCAGCTAGCTAAAACTAACTAAAAGCAAAGGAGAGCTCTGTCCCGCTGTCTGTCCATCCGCAGACAACACAGTGCAGGAGCACAAATGTGGAGGAGTGAGTGCAGTGTCTGAAAACAACAAACTGCTTCTTTCTCTCCCCTTCACTCTCAGGACAAGTCTTGAAGGTACAAAACTTATTATTCAGCACAAACAGAACAGACTGGGGATACAAGCACCAAACAGCCAACCCAGAATATACCTCAGGGACCATTCAGTACTCCTTGGTGTCACCAGAAGATAAGATTGAATACAAAAGATTTTATGGGGTTGAAAGTCAACAAATCTGCCCTCCCCAATGAATTCCCATTGTAGGTCTGTGTCGTGATGGATGTTCCTGCTGCTGGGTTTATCTAGGTACCCTCAGGAAGATGTGGAGCCCCCCAGCCAGATGCCTTCCAACTTGGATCACCAGGACCACAGATCACCAGGGCTCTGCCCAACGGGGGTCACTGGGGATCACCCAACACAGATCCTCCCCTGGGGGATGGAGCTGGAGGAGCACACAAAGCTCTTCCCACACTCGGGGCACTCACAGGGCTTTCCTCAGTGGCGCCTCTGTTGGTGTTTGGTCAAGATTGAGCTCGATGAGAATCTCATCCCACACTCCCCACACTCGTAGGGCCTCTCCCCAGTGTGGATGCGCCGGTGCAGGGTGAGGGTGGAGTTTAGCTTGAAGCCCCTCCCACAATCGGGGCAGCGGAAGGGCGTCTCCTCGGTGTGAATCCGCTCATGTACGAGGAGATCGCAGCTCCTGTGAAACCTCTTCCCACATTGGGGACACTTGTAGGGCTTCTCCCCAGAGTGAACACGCTGGTGGTGTTTTCTCAGGTCAGTGTGCCACCCATAGCTCTTCCCACATTCCAAGCAGGTGTAGGGCCATTCCCCCGTGTGGATCACCTGGTGCCGAATCAGGGCTGAGCTTTCTCTGAAGCTCCTCCCACATTCCCCACACTTGTAGGGCTTTTCCCCAGTGTGGATCTTCTGGTGTTCCGTTAGCTGGCACTTGATGCTGAAGCTCTTCCCACACTCCCCACACTCATAGGGTTTTTCCCCGGTGTGGATCCTCTCATGTTTCCTCAGGCTAGAACTCTGGCTGAAGCACTTCCCACATTCCACACACTCATAGGGCTTTCCCCCTGTGTGGATCCTCTGGTGTTGCATCAGGTGGCTCTTCTGGCTGAAGCTCTTCCCACACTCCCCACACTCAAAGGGCCTCTCCCCAGTGTGGATCACCTGGTGCAGCCTCAGGCCGGAGCTCCAGCTGAAACGCTTCCCACATTCCTCACACTCATAGGGCTGTTCCCCAGTGTGGATCATCTGGTGCTCGATCAGGTGCAAGCTCCGACTAAAACCCTTCCCACATTCCAAGCACTTGTGGGGCTTCTCCCTGCCATGAGGCTTCTCCACCAGCTCTGAGCTCTGGCTGGATCTCCGGCCGCCTTCCTGGCTCAGGGGGGCTCTTTCCTCCCTGCAGCTCCCTGGGCTGGGTTTGCAGCCCCTCCTCGTGCGGAATCTCCAGGGCTTTTCCTCCTCCTCCATCCAGACATGCCCTAGGAATAAAAAAATCCTGGTATAGGTAAAAAACAAAATGAGAGTGTCTTGGACTGGGAGTTCCTCCTTGCCCAAGTTTATCTCAGGAAGTCATTGGGAATCTCGTGTATGTAAGAACCTCCAAAACACGAAGATTCAGCACAAAAATCCTGCAAACTTCAAGACACAGATCAAGAACTCCCAAAACATCATGATTCAGCAAAACCCCCCTCCAAAATAGAAGGATTCACACACCAAAAAAAACCCCAAAGCAACAACATTTAGCTCAATAAAGCCCAGAAACACCAAGATACAGCACCGTGAAAATCGTGGATTCCCCTTCCCTGGTCACCTGCTGCATGGTGGGGGGGAATGCTACTGGGGCTGGGAGGGAAGCTTCAGATACAGGGAGAAGTGGAACCTTGTGGTGCCTCCTCCTCCACATCCAGTGTCCTTGCTCTTCCTCCCACTCCTCTTCCTCCTGCTATTCCTCCTTCTCCTGCACAATCCTACCTTCTCCTCCCCCCTGCTTCTCCTTCCCTTCTCCTCCTGCCCCAGGCCCAGCACCCACTGCCAGCTCCCTCTTCCCCCCAAACCCACAGCATCCCACGGCAGGGGCAGGGATGGAGCTGGGGCAGGTCAGGCTGGGGCAGCGCTGGGCTCTCGGCCGCTCCCGCCCTTTTCGGTCCCCACTGCAGCCGCTCCAGCCAGTAATAATAAAACCTCTAGGCAGGCCTTATTATTATGCCAGGCTGCTCAGGAGCTCAGTCTCCAAAGGAGACAGGGTGACTGATGCAAGGCACAGGCCAAAGCCGCAGGGCTACCCTAGAGCAAGCATGGTGATATTCTGCTCTTAGTGATTGCCAGCTCTTTTAGGATTTCAGCTTGCTTGCTAGGTAGGAATGCCCTGGGCTGAGGTACTGCAGACAGGAGAGAGAGGAGAAGGAAGAGACGCTGTTCGATTCCACAGAGATGGTTTATTGGGGAGATCTGCGAAGGGTTTCAGCGCTTCTTCTTCTAAATTATGGGGTACAGTTAGCTATTTTTATAGCCTTGGTGTGGCAGAGCAGGGACAAGCGTTCAGAAGATTACGGGATTGTCACGGGACAGGGAGAGCACCCCTTCCCCCCGACCTTCTCCCTAGCCCTCAAGATAAGAATCACCTAGGAATGTAGCCCACCCAGTCCTAGCAACTTTCCTACTAGCCCTAGTACTTTTCCACTGACCCCAGTTATTTTCCACCCTATACTGACCATAGAAGGTACTGTAAGTCCCCCCCCCGACGTAGTGAAGCCCCCTAGACTATATAACCCCACGAGGTGAGCTAATAAAGGCCTTTGACCATCTGCCATGTTGATGTTTGCGTGTGTCACTGGCCCGAGCAGCCCTGGGTTTGGGCTGCCGTGCTGAATTCTCGGAACCAGGCCACTACGCCTTGTCCAGGCAACACCTTGGCAAGCATCCAAGCTTAGCCAATGGCAAAAGGTTAGGGATATTCCTAAATGACCAATAGCTAAGGGTTACAATAGTATTGCCTTAAATGGTTAAAGAGCTAGTTTGAGTTGGGGTGTCAGAAGGACAGGCTATTCTTTGCTGCCTCAACATTTGATTCTGCAGGGAGCTTTTCCTGTTTCCCTGGGGTTTACTACATGCCAGGACAGCGCAGGGGGGCCCGGCCTTGGTGCTGCCCCACTCCCACCATCCCAAATTCCCCTTGCATTTGGACAACGGGGCATGGATGGTGTTGGTGTGCTGCAAAGGGATTGGGTGAAGGGGAGTGCACAGCAATATGGTTAAGGCAAGAAGCAGCAGGAGGAATCTACGTGGGAAGGAAAAGGATGATGGAAAAGAGGAGGAAGAGAAAAATACAGAGGATTGGGATGTTTATCAGCAGGGTCTTAGCCTCAAAATTTGCCAACTATCCAGATCATTTGTATCCTCGGTTTCCAAGACAGGAAAACAAGGAGGTCAGGGTTTCAGGGGGTTTCTATGTGGAGGGCAGCGGCAGCACCGGGTGCAGAGGTGCGGGACCGGGAACACAGGCTGGGGGCCTGTGGGGAGCAGTGGGGCCGGGCCGGGGCTGTGGGGCAGCCAGGGCTCAGCGCCAGGCGCTGCCTGACCCCACCAGCCCCGGGCAGGGCCGGCAGTGGCCCCCGGCCCCCAGGAGGCTGCGGGACGCCCCAGCCGCTGCCCAGCCCCGTGGAGCTGCCGGCCCTGCCCGCCAGGGGGCGCCTTTGGACACTGCGGCAGGACAGGGACCGGCTCTGGGATACGGGCTGGGGAGGGCACCCTGAGCACAGGGAGGAGGAACAAGGAACATCTGGGAAATGTGGAATATACATTTTAGCATGGAGATTATCTTTTAAGGATTTTGTTAGGGTTACTGGAGATACAAATGATTTTGCATAAAGCTCAGCAGCTGTCAGAGGATGAGCAGCCACAGGCACTGAGGGGGGCTGCAGGAGGGGCAGAAGAAGGCCCTGCAGCACTTGGGCACAAAGGCACAGCAGGTGAATGCAAGAAGGGAGCAGAAAAAGGCCAAGCTGAAGGCAAAGGCCAGGGCACAGTTCCTACAGCCCCTGAGGGATCAACCCCAGGGCCCAAGGGGGCCCCAGCACCCAGGGCACGGGCTCAGCCACAAGCACCTGGCACAGGCATTGCCCTCCACGGCAGGGGAGAGCTCACCCAAACAGCCCCTGGCAAGGAATCAGGGCTCTAGCTGCAGGGCACAAGGACACTGCAAGCACAGACAGCAGCACCCGCAGGACAAGCAAGTCCACCCCTTGATGGACATGGATTGGCAGGGCTGTCACAGCTCCCATCACACCAGGGACCCTCCACACTGGAGCCCTTGAGAACATTCAGGGTGGGTCTCCATTGCGAGGAGGCATTTTCTGATGGACACAGGGGCCTCTCAATCCACTCTGAAACTTAGATCTAAGGGGGGGAAATGCTAAAAACATGTTTGATTAGTGAGGGGATAAGTGGGGAAGATGTAGGGTTTTATTCAACCACTATTAATAGATCTGGGAGACGGATTTGAAATGCATGAATTTTTATTTGCTCCTAATTGTTATCATCATTTACTGGGAAGGGATCTGAGCGCTAAACTCGGAACACAAACTAAAAGGCGATACAGTGGCTAGTTATGTTCTACCTCTGTGTCAAATGTCTGGCAAGGCCCATGATACAGTGAACCCAGAAGTGTGGGCAGCCCCAGGGAAAGAGGGAAAATTAGATATGGAGTCTCTCAAAAGTACACTGAAGCAACCAGGACAAGAGGTGTCTAAAAGCAACACCCTGTTCTAGGGGAGGGAAGGAAGGGGAATCAGACAAAGTGCAGGTCACCACCCCATGCTCAGCTCAACCCGCAGAGCTGTGGATGCTTGTGAGAGCCTGGCACTGAAATGCCCTGAGCAGGAAGGCTTCAACATCTTCCATGGACACCATGGCACCTAACAGGGGGGCAAAAGCAATTCTGACTGCTTCATCAACCACTGGATCCCATATCAATGTATATTCTCCCACAGGAAGCTGGGCTGGCACAGAGCCTGCCCTGGGACTTTGCTGTTCCCAACACCCAGCCAGGACATCGGCTCCTGCCTAAGGAGTGCAAAGCAGCACCACTGGTGGCCAAGGGGCCATTGCCAAGTGTCCCTGAGGCCAGAAACAGCCACCAGCACAGCTGAACAAGGGGGGACCCCTCAGCCTGGGCTCAAGGGCTCTGAAGCCCCAGAGATTTGCACTTCCCGCCTGCAGCAGGAGGATGGGAGGCCGCCACTGAGCCTGCCCTGAAGGCAACGCAGCAGCAGCAGCCAGGGCTCCACAGCGGGCCAAGCCACTGCGCCTGCCTACACATCCTCTGCTGAAATCCTCTGAAATCCTGGCCACCCTCCTCTGGCATCTCCAGCCACTGGGGCCAAGCCTTGCTGCCACTGCTGCAGCTTCAGTGCTGGCTGGGCCTGCACTGCCACAGCTGCTGGGGAACACCACGGCACAATTCCACTCTGGGGCTCACTGACACCTACACTCTGGGTTGCCAGGGATTGCATTGCTGCAAAATGTACCGATTTTGGTTCTTTTAAATCTTATTCCTCTGCTCAGAAAGGTTTCTCTGCTCAAATGTTTGCTTTTGGGAAAGAAATTTTAAAGTTTTTTTTAGGGGTGTTACATTACTCAATGGAGATGAGTTTAACATCTCAACAGACTGGGAATAGCCCAAAAGATACCCACAGAGATAATGACCAGCAACAAAACATCAACGCCCAGCAGCAAACAGCAACCAACAGCCACCCCAGACACTGCCCCTGGCAGAGCTGGAGACACCTGGTCTGGAAAAGGCTGAGAAGGAAATCCAGGAGTGTGGACTGAATTCACATCAGAGGGGAAGAAATCTGGGTCCAACAGGAAACTAAATACTAAAAATTTACACAACTTGGAAGCAATGACCATTAAAGCAGTGGATTTAGATTGGTTCAGACTACATAAAGTTTAGGAAAAATCGAGTAAAACTCACATGGCATGGAATGATTTTCTCTGCACAGCTGGGCTATTTGTGAAAGAAATTATTTCTGTTGCACATCCTGGCCAGAACCAAGTAATGCCTTGACTCTCTAACACTAAAGAGATTCTTGGAGAGTTTTTGTTTTCCCCTGCAGTTTCAGTGATAAAATTATAACATGAGAAAAAATTTTCATAACACTCCCACTTTATATTGTCAGGTAGGTTTGGGACAAAAGTGTGAGAATCAGTTTTCGGTCTGGGTTTTTCCAAGTTCGCCGTTATGTTGCATTTTGCAAAATTGAAGAACTTTAACCGTAACACTTTGAACTTGTAAATAGTTAATGCTTTTTTTTTAAAAAAAGCAGATTCTGGGGGGCCACATGTGACTCACCAGATGGCTGCCCTGGAAGAGAAGCTTCATTCCAGGAAGCCTGCAGAGGAGCTTTAGAAATGCAAATGAACACTGCTGGGCAAAGCCTGGACAATGTACCTGGGTCTCTTGCCTGGGGCAGGAATTGGGCTGATTTCCTCTGCCCCTCACCCCAAGCTCTGCCTGCTTGCACTGATGGAATTTGCACAGCTCAAGGCACAGCCCAGGGTGAGGATATCTGACCCTGCAACAGAAATGGGTGAAGCTGCAAAGGGAAACAGCAAACAGAGAATGTTGGGAAAACTTCACTATAAATAAATGGGGGGGAATCATCCCTCTGCCCGCTCCAACATGTGCTGTCACTGTCTGTGTTATACAGGGTATATTAGAGCACAGGGGGGGTTTTGCTACCAAAAATTCAGGGAAATCAGTTGGGAATCCAAGGATTTGATGATTTAATTAGAGAAAAGCAGTCAATTGATGCAGCCCTGGCTGCAGAGAGCGGCCAAAAGAGGGGAAAAGATGAACGGCCAGCAGAACAAATCCTACAACACCATGGACCAGCCCCTGCGAACCTGAACCAATTCATACCAGGAGCCACAGAACCCATTTCTCATTTCAATGGCATCATTAGATTACAAGCTGGCCTCCAAATAACCAGACAGCTCCAGCTCCTGACCTTCCTGCCCACCTGAAATGAGGAACACAACACTTCACAATGGGATGGGATCAGATTACCTTTCAGCAGAAAAACCAGGAGTTTGTGGAAAATTAAATGACTCAAACTGCTGTTGGCAAATAGATGACAAAGGAAAAGTGGTGAAAAAACAAACAACGGAAACAAAAAAGCAGCTCATGTATTGGTCCAAACATGAAAAGGATGGGAATGGGACACAGTTTTGTGGCTCCCTGACAGACCATGGGATAAACCAATGCTGTTTCTCCTCTGATGTGCTGCGGCAGCTCTCATCTTTTTACCATGCTCCACACCTTGAGAGTGCAGCTCATTCAGCAGCTGAGCGAGGGGATGCAGGTGGCAGCCAGGCCTCTTGATCCAGAAATGGCTACAGAAGGACAGGGAATGGGGGCATTGAGAATAATCCCAAAACCAAAGAAGACTCAGTAAGGAAAAAAGAAAAAAAAAAAAAATCACTGAGTGAATCTGCCTGGAGATTGGGTCGGGGACTCGTACAAAAAGGAGAAACCATCAGTTTCAAAAAATGTTACTAGTTAACACGGAATGCTGCTCGCAGAAAGTCCCGCTGAATTCCTGAACTTCCAGAAGAACAAAGACTTAACAGAGCCGTGAATATCAGCTGTCACACAAAAGTGGGGGCGCACATTAACGAGGACATGCAGTTGGCGGATCGGGAGGTCTGAACCTTCCAAGTACCTCAGCCAGGGGGCAAAGGGAGAGGGAGATGAGCCGGGAAAATGAGGATAAAAAGGAGTCTGTGAACTACAACAATGGCAGAGACCGCACGGCAAATGCCCCACGGCCTCTCCCTCTGCTCAGCAATAAAGTCACTTGTACAGGACTCCTCTGTCTCCTCTGGGCACACAAACCTCCAGACACGGGAATTTCCCCGCACAGCCCCCCGGGCACGGGGCAGCCCCCTCTGTCCCAGCCACAGGAACCGGGCCGAGCCAGCGCTGCTCCGCCAGCGGCTCCTGCCGAGACAGCAGCGGCGGCGGCAAGGAGACCGCGGGCAGCCGCTCCCGCAGCGCCCTCACGCCAGCGGCAACACGGGCCGGACACGGCACAACCAACCCGCCTGAGCCCCTGCCGCCCCGAGGCCTGCAGCGAGCCCCGAGCCCCGCACAACCCAGCGCGGCTCCCACCTGCGCTGCGGCCGCCTCCGAGCTCCGCCGCCGCCTCACCTCACCGCGCTCCGGCCGCTGCCGGGGTCCCAGGCCCGCACACGCGCTCCGACAATGCCGCCGCTGCCGAGCCACGGCCGCCCTCAGCCCGCCACGGGGCCCTGCCCCGCCCCGCTCCCACCAATCAGCGCGCCACAACCACGACTGACGGCACCACCGCCCAATCGCAGCCAGGGCCGGGCTCTGCACACGGCACAGCCTCGCCCGCGCAACACATGGCATCCCTTTAATATTTTGGCTGCGTGAGGGCAGAGCCGGAGGTGAGGAACAGCCCTGGAGCGGCCCGGGCCCGAGGGGGATTGAGCTGCAAACACAAACAAACTTCTCCGCAGCTCCCGCCACGGCTTTCCCGGCACTGCGGCTCCGGTGGCTCCGGCTCAGTGGAAAGCCCTGGAGCCTCACTTCTCCTACTGGACCCCTAATTAGGAGCATCAGTGCATCGCTTGGATTTCCCAAAAAAAAAAATGCCCAAAGCCCTGTGGATGAGTGGGGGGGGAGAGATTTCTGACAGAAAACTCCAAAAACTCCAGGCTGACTCTGCAGGTGCCGAGGCTGCTCTGGGCTCTGCCAGGGCTCTGCTGGGGCTCAGCTCTGGGCCAGGCTGGGCCCGCTCTCCCCTCACATTGCTCCGGGCAGCTGAGTCACAGCGGGAGAAGGAAGGGACACGTCAAGGGAGTTGAGGTTTAAGAGAGTTTTTATTCAAAAAACTGCCATAACAAACAGGCTGTCATAAGAACCATAACAAACAACTGTCCTAACTACCATAACTAAACAGCAGTGCTAACTACTATAACCAACTACCAGTGCTAACTACCATAACTAACTAGTTGTCCTAACTACTGTAACTGAGAAGCTGTCCTCAAGGGCATCATCTCCTCTGCTGCTCCCTCAGTTGCTTCGCTGCAGTGATCAGAGGGGTCAGGCTGGAGAGAGGCTTGGCTGATGACAAAAATGGGTGCTGGCCAAAGGATAGAAAAGAAAGAAATGAACTGTTACTTTCCAGAGTCAAGTTCCTCACAGGCTCTGTTACAACAGGACAAAGGGAAATGGTTTGAAACTCGAGGGAAGCAGGCTCAGATTAGATCTAAGGAAGAATTTTTTTAACCAGGAGAGTGGGGAAACACTGACAGAAGGTGCCCAGAGATGTGGGAGGTGCCTCCTCCCTGGAAACATCCAAGCTCAGGTCAGGCAGGGCTCTGAGCCCCCTGAGCTGCTTGAAGATGTCCCTGCTCGCTGTGGGGCACCAGGTCCAGATGAGCTCGAAAGGAGCCTGCCAAGCCACAGCAGGCGAGGATTCTGCTTGCTCTGCGTGTGGAACGCAGCGAGACTGGAGACTGTCGGGGGGGCCCCACAAGAAAACCCCTCCCTGGCGCTGCTGCTTCCCCTGCAGCCCTTGGCACTCACCTGCAGCAGCTCCTGGGCAGCCCAGCGCCGCTCCTCGTCCGGCTCCAGGCTGCACTCGAGGAAGTCCCGCAGCAGAGCCGACAGGCGCCGGGGCTCCTGCAGCTGCGGGGTCCCGTTCTGCCGGATCAGAGCGCGAGCCTGCAGGGAAAGCAAACTCAGCGCTCTGCCAGCTTCCTTCACACCCACACGGGCTCACATCCACCCTGGGGCCTCAGCCCCAGCTCCAGGGGCACTTTCCTCCCTGCCAGAGATGCTGCTCAGAGCTCATTTTGCTATGCCAACCAAAAAACCCAAACCCTGGGGCTGCCACAGCCATCACAACATCCAAATGATCTCGCCTTGAGAGCCAGTTTCATTGGCTGACTTTGTTAGTAGGAACCTCCATCAGAAATAGCACATTTTCCTTCTCCAAATGTGCACACCAAGTTTACTGGCCATTTTCCAGAGTCAGTGTGGTCTGCTTGTGTTATTTCAGAGGATTCTTCCATCAAGTGCATCTCTGCAGTGCCACTGACACTCAAGTAAATGCATTCCTGATGCCCCATCCCAGAAGCTGCCAGACAAGAAACAGGAGGTTTGTGTTGCTGAAAGCTCAGGCTTGGTGACACAGAGAAAGTAGCTTGGACTAGGAAAGAAATACGTTAGACTATGGGGATGTTAAACAATCATCTTTAGGTTTTAGACAAGTTTCCCAGTGAGAAGAATCAAGGGGGAGATCATCTTGCAAAATGTCTTTTAGAAACTCCTGCAGAAATCTTGTTGGGTTTGGGGCTGGGATTTGGGGATGGTTTGGGGTTTTCTTGCAAGGTAACATTAGAGCTGATGCACTTGTTTTCATATTTTCAGGTCATCCTCACAGCCAGAAGAGCTGCAATAACATAAATCCCAAAGCAAATTGTTGCTGGAGATTGCAGAATATTCGTCTGTGTTGAGGCTGGAGTCCTCTGGGAATTCCCTTCCCCATGTGCAGAAACCTCCAGCTGCTGCTCCCAGTGCAGGGTCCCCCTGTGCTCACAGGCCCCTGCAGCCACTGGAGAATTTGCCTCTTACCATGGCCGCCGTTTCCCTGAAGTAAGGAGGTTCTCCTTCCACCATCTCGATGGTCACAATGCCCAATGACCAGATGTCCACCTTGGGGCCATAAGGAGATCTGGTCACAACTTCTGGGGCCATCCAGTGAGCAGTGCCCACCATGGAGCTGCGCTGGTCCTGCTCAGGGCTGAGCTGAGCGCAGAGGCCAAAATCAGCTGAGGACAGAAACAAACCCTGTCAAAGGCAGCTGGCATGAGGAAACCAAGCACAAAGATTCCCCACTCTCAGTCTGAGAGTGGAGTAGTGAAGTCAGCTGGAAAAGCCCTCAGGGCTGTAGCCAAGGAAAGGAAAGATGGAACTGGACCCTTCAAGAAACCCTCAGCTTTCGTGCAGTGGCTTTTACTGATTCCCTTGGAGCTTTAGATTCCCACTGCTGCCCCTCTGGCAGGGCCATGGCCAGAGCAAAGGCACTGCTGGCACCCTGCTCCTCTCCTGAGCTCTCTGCAGGGGCAGCCGCTCTCAGCTGGCAGCAGGGGCCGGGCAGTGCCCCCAGCAGCCCTTGTGGGGCTCTGGCCCTCACTGGGAAGCAGCCCCACACCCGCAGCCCGGGAGCGCCGTGCCTGGCCAGGAACACCCACCCAGCCTGACAGAGCCGTCCATGCCCAGCAGGATGTTGGAGCTCTTCAGATCCCTGTGGATCACCCGCTTGGAATGGAGGAAATCCAGGCCCTGCAGACACTGAGAGAGAACAAGAAACATGAGGGCAAAAACCAATGGCCGCAATATATCCCACAAGAAAGGACAGTTCAGAATTGTGCCAGCAGCAGCTTTGCTGTGCCAGGCCAGGAGTGCAGTGCACACAAGCTCCAGGCAAAGGGTTCAAGGCAAAGCTGAGAACAGCAAATCAAATCCAAACCAGACAGAGAGTACCACAACAGCAGGAGAGAGAACAAGAACAGAGTAGAAGTGCAGTGATGCTGGCAGGCCGATCACTGCAGAGGCTCTTTCTTCTCCAGCTCATAAAAACAACACAGAAACAAAGCCCTGAGCATGGAGCCACTCCTGTTCTCACGCCCTGTTTGGAAGGACCATCGTGTCCCAGCCATGGGAGTGACAAGCAGGATCCCTCACCTCCCGACTGACAGCTGCCATCTCTCCTTCAGCCATGCGTGTCTGTCTGACAATGTCCTGCAAAGTTCCTCCATCCATGTATTCCATCACCAGCCAGAGATCTCCATCAACAAGGAAGCTGGAAGAGGAAAGCAATGGCATGGAGATGAATGTGCAGAGCTCAATTCCCCATGGAAAAGCCTGGAGTGGAGTTTTGTTTCCAGGTCACTTGTCAGTGAGGACAGAATCAGATGGAGAGACATTCCTGCCAGGCTGCACAGCCCTTGGGATCTGCACAGTCTAAAGGGGAAGGAGACACCTGTGAGAAAGGAGAGGCCTTAGATGGCAAGCAGGTGAAAAATGCAGTTTAGCAACAGCCCAGATCAATGTGGAACCACAACCCTTGGCCCCAGCTGGTTCAGCTTCTGAACTCATCAGTTCCACCATTCCCTCCAGAACAAGGCAACACAACTCCCAGGGTTATCCAGGGCAGGAGGTCGTGCAGCACTTGGGACAAAAGCAGTCAGAAAACCTTTCAGAAAGTCCCTTCAGAAACAGGCAAGGCCAGTGAAAAATGGGCAAATGAGGCATTTCTGGAAACAAGAACCTGGTCTTCCTGGCATCTTTAGCAATGGAAAAGGGCTGGGAAGAAGAAGCCAAGGAAATAATTTCTGCTGTGGTTCATCAGCACTTGTTGGAAGACACAGCAAAACGGGGAGGAACTTGAAGGAAAACCAAAGCAAAGCAACAAAAAGCACATGGAGGGAGTGAACTGCCAGGCTGTTGTTTTGGGAAGATGTGGCTGGGTCAGGCATTTTCAAACCAGGCTACAGACTCGGATGCCAGGAAAGGTTAACACAGGGCCCAGGCACGGGATAAGAGCTGAAGCACTCACCTGTCCAGAAAGTTGACAATGTTGGGGTTCTTCTTGTCCTTCAGGAGCAGGATCTCATTCACAGCTCGTTCCCTGTTCTGCCCTCTGAGACTCATTTTCTTGATGGCCACCTGAAGGGACATTGCAGCCCTTGAACTGGAGGAGTCTGTGCCAGGAGGCCACAGCAAACACGGAGCGAGTCTTTTTGGAGCGATGGAGCCGGGCTGTGCCAAACTGCCTTGGGATGGGACAGCAGAGCTCAGCAAGGGCCATTCCCACGGCCCATTGCTCTGCCAGCTGGGGGCTGCTTACAGGACACACGGCCAGAGACATTTGGCCTTGCAAGCTCTGCAGAAATGGTCCCTCAGCTGTCAGCCTCAAAGCTCTAACAACATTCTCTGCACCTACGGTCTTCTCAAATGGCCTCAACACTCTCATTATTATTATTCAAACCCATTTTGCAAGCAGGAGGTAATTCTGGTTCTGTGAAAACAGAGCAAAACAGCCAGGAACCCTTTAGCAATTCTATGGGATTTGGTCATGATTCCAAATGCAACTGCTCTGTTTGGGATTGCACAACAAAGCAAACACGCACATCCATTGCTCAGGTGATCCCTGTCACAGGCTGTCACTGACACCAGACCCAAACACAACTGCAGGCTTTAGGAGAGAGCTTTGCTCTGGACATCCATCTTCTCATTTCTCTCCCTCTCTCTCTGTGAACAGCTGAAGTTGGACTAAAACCCCAAACTGAGCCCAAGCAGGATCTCTCCCTAATTAGGCCTTGAGGTACCCTTTGAAGATGAAAGGCAGCATGGAAAAACTGCTAAATATTGTTCCTGTCTGAGGCTGGGATAAAGATAAGTTGGGCCTCAGTCTCCAGCAGCTGATGCATGCACACTTTTACATATGAAGACCAAGCCAGGGTGTCCTGCTCTGACAGACACCGCTGCCCTCCTTGCATTCCTTTGGCACTTCAGAAGGACCAAGTCTGTCCCAGCTGTGCTCTGCAGGCTGACACTGCTCTGCCTTCAGAGGAGCAGCCTGGGCAGGAAAGCTCTGCTGGCCCCCAAAGCTGCAGCCACAGCTCCCAGCAGAGGGGAAAGCCCTGGGGAGCTGCCAGCCGTGCTGGGCGTGTTGGCACTGACCTCTCCTCCAGTGGCCCTGTCGAGTCCTTTAGAAACGGTTCCGAAAGCCCTGGAGACAAAAGAGCAGAGAAGAAAGAAGCAGCGTTTTAGGCCCTGGCAGTGAAAGCCAGCCCAGGCAGGAGATCTCTGCTGCCTGCAGCGTTCACAAACACCTGGGTGCATCGACCCTTCCAACACCAGCACAGCAGCCACCAGCCCTGTGCCATGCAAGGTGTGCAAGAGAAAACTGAGACCCAGCATGAAGGAATTGGGCTGGAGCAAATCCCAAATGTCCACACTGAATTGCTTTAGTTCAAAACCTGAGGTGAGAAATGGGTGTCTAAAGAACTGGAAAAGAATGCATTTCATCCTTTTCCATTTCCTGCCTAAGACCTGCAGGTTCCACAAGGGCCCTGCCATCAGGCTGGTGATGCATTTTCCCCAGAGTGCATCAGCTCTGTGTCTGTTACTGAATGGATGGGGTCTGCTGCCCTGTGCTAGAATAGAGCACTTATTAGTTCATCTCTGGTTTCTGTTTCTAAACCATTAGGTTGATAATCCTGACCAGTGGATATTTTTGAAGGAAAAGATTTGAAAGAAATCTTCTTGAGAACTGTTTTCTGACAGTCACCAGATGGTGAGTTGCTCTTTTAGGCAATCCAGTTCCAGGGGCAGAAGATCTTCCAGGTCCTGCTCCTTGCTGCAGGCAGGACACTGCCAGCCTCAGGGGCCTTTGACGGGGCCTCCTGACCACAGTTATCAATTCTGATCAGGACTGAGAGACAGCAGGATGGTAGCCCAGTGTCTGAAGGTGTTTGGAGCTCTCCTGACTTCTCACTTGATCCTGCAGCAGCACAACACCCGGCCCTGCTTGTGCAGCAGTAGCTGCTGCCGTGCACTTACCCTTGGCCAATCTGCTCCACCTCCAGGTATTTCTGGGCAGGCTCCGCCTCGCTCACGGTGTTCCCTGAAAGAAACCACGTGGAAGACGCTCCCTCCCAGAGTGAGACCCCGCCTTGCAGCAGAGCCAGAACCAGCCCCACTCCCTGGGGCCGTGAGCCCCTTGGTGTCAGCTGGGGAAGGACAATAAATGGCTCGGTGACATTCAGCTGCAGAGCAACACTGGCTGCAGCTGCTGCCGAGACACACACACAGCACCTGCTGGGGCACCCAGGAACAGAGCAGACGTACTCAGCTGCATCAGGCACCACTCCCCTCTCCCCTCTGGCTGCAGGGCTGTGCTGCTGTCAGAATGTTCAGCCCAGGATCCCACAGCGGAGGGAGGTTCATTGTCCTCTTCCCAAGCAGAGGGAGGTTCTCCATCCTCTTCCCAAAATGCTGCAGCTTCTCCATCCTCTTCCCAAAACGCTGCAGGTTCGCCATCATCTTTCCAAGCCAGGGGATGTTTGCTGTCCACTTCCCATGCTGGGAGATGTTCACTCTCCTCTTCCCAAGCCACAGGATGTCCTCCATCCTGTGGGAGGAGGATGGGAGATGGGAGATGTCCTCCATCCTCATCCCACACTGGGAGATGTCCGTTGTCCTCGTCCCCTCCCATGGGAGCTTGGCCATTCTGGTCCCACACCAGGGGACATCCACCGTCCCTCGTCCCACGCCGGGAGATGTCCCCTGTCCTTGAGAACCCCGCTGGGGAGCCTCGCTGTTGCATTCCCCACACCGCAGGGATGTTGCCCTCGTCTCCCAGAGCAGCGGGAAGCTCACTGCTGTCTGCCTCCTCTTTGGCCTCCTCTTTGAAGCAGAGGGAGCCCCAGGAGGTGCTGGTGCTGCTTTTGTGCCCTGTGGACAGATGGCAGCGTGAGGGACAGGAAGTTCTATCTCAGTTATCACCTTATTTATCCTCAGCTGCACATCCAGCTGCACTAAGCAGAAATGGGGTTTGGAGCTGTTCCAACTAACAATGGGCTAAAGTGGACATTGCCAGTTATTGTTGGGAATTCGATATTCCACCATGGCTAAAGCCAGCAAGCAATCCTCTGCCTGCAAAGCCAGACCTGCAGCTCTTCAAAAGCTCTTCAGCAGAAAAGGAGAAAACTGCCAGGATCCCTTTGCTGCTGCTGCTGCTGCTGCTGCAAAGACACTGACAGGAACTTTCCTTCAGCCTCCCAGGCTGGCACGCGGCTGCCACATGCCGAGCTCACAACTTGCTGCACAATTCCAAACACCAAAGGTTCCTTTCCCACTCACCGAAGGAGGAGCTGCTCGCAATCCAGACATGAGGTGCCCTGCAATGGGAGAGGGAACATGAACCAGATGCTGTTAGGAGAAAAACTGCCTGTGGTGGGAAATGACACGGAGCAAGGCAGCCCCCAGAGAGCATTTTGCTTTCACAGCATCCCTCCAGGAGCCACAGTCCCTTCCCACAGCAAGCAAGAGAACAGCACAAAATACTGGGCTGGGTCAGTTCTTGGCTGGAGCAGCAAAGGGAGGCAGTTCCAGGCTCTGCTGGCACAGACTCCCTGCTTGAGGGAACAGAACCCCCCAGGGCTCATTGCAGATGCTGTGCACGCCCCGCTGGCTGCAGACACCCCCTTTTTCAGCTGCAGCTGCGGGCAGGAGCTCTCCCAAAGCAATGGTGTCTTCATGGCAATTTGGTTCCAAAGTCAACTCAGCTCCAGAGGAAGAACAGAAAGCACACAGCCAGCCCAAAGCCACAGATGCTGCACCAAAGGAAAACCTCGACTTACGTGCCAAGTGGGTTAAAAAATACCCCGAATAAGCCACAGTGTACAGAGTGCAAACTGCAGCAGCCACGTGCTGGATCATTTTGGCTGCGCTGCACACGTCTGCAGCCTGTAGCCCTGCAAGCACAGAAGGACACCCGTCAGGGCTGGGCTGGCTGCTGAGAATGCCTCGGGCAGGAGGATCCTCCGGCAACGAGCCCAGAGCCACTCTGGGCACTGAGGCCTCCGTGTCCCACAGCAACAGGAGCACCACGGGGACGTGGCGCTGTTCCTGTGACATCCCAGCAGCAGCTCACGCAGAAACCGCCTGGAAGGTTCTCCTGTGTCACAAAGGAGCACAAAGAACCCTCCCAGGGCACAGCCTATGGCCCAAAGGATGCAAGAGGAACTCGGGAAATGCAGCAAACAAGGACACCCCAGAGCCTCCCTGCCCTGAGGGGGGCCCCCCCGGGCGGGAGCTCTCGGGTGAGCGGGGGCGGGAGGCGCTGGGACAGGGGGGAGAAGGAACAAAAAACTAGAGGGGGAGCCCGGAATGGAGGGGAGGAGGAGGGACCCCCAAAGGGAGAGCGGGAGGGGCTGAGGGGTGGGGGGGGGAGGGAGGGGTGGGAGAGGGTGGGGAAGGGGGAAAGGGGGGGGATCCCAAATCTGAGCCTGAGGGGCTGGGGATTGGGGATTTGTGGGAAAATGGGGAAATGGGACCCCAAAAGTGATTTGGGGGGAGTGGCCGGAGGTGGGAGGGGAGAGGATGAGGAAGGGAAATGGGGGAAGGGCGGCATAAAGAGGAAGGCAAGCGCGAGGGCAGGAGGGTCCCATGGCGGCCGTGGGGCACAGGGGGTGTCCTTTGGGGATCCGGGGTGGGCCCGCAGCTCTGGTGAGACATAAACTTTAAGGAATTTAGGGTTTTGGAGGAGTTTGAGGTTTTAGTTAGAGATAAGCTTTATTGGAGTTAATCAGAATAAATGGGTAGGCCTTGATGAAGTTAAGAGTTAGCAGTTAACTAATAATTGATTGCTTGTCAACACAATGTTTGGTTAGCTGGGGTTATAATGAAGAATATAGAAACTGATAAACAGCTTTTAGGAACATCAGACAATTGTGGCCTCCTCTGTTCTGAAACCAATTGAAGACGGAATGGGAGTTCTACCAAGGGTTCATTTGTCAGATTTGCATTGAAAAGGTAGAAAGGTCAGAACGAGGAAGACTTCATTTACTTCCTCACTTTGGGACCCCTCCCCATGAAAGGGACCACCGACCCATGTCAAGGAACAAACTACGCATGCTTAATGGCTTTTGAACTAATTCCCATACGAAGTGGGGAATGGGATGTACCAAAGTTATGAATATGCATTTGTATTTTGGGTATTCACTACTGGTATAGATAAAAGGACTCTGTAATCACCTGTAAATTGCAGTGTGTGTTTGGGAGCTATCCCACAATAAACATTCACTTTCTAACTTTAAACTGTTCGAGAGTCTTTGTCTGTCCCAGTTGGATATCGGTACTAGATCAAGATCCATATTTTTAATAAATCAGGGGACCCCAAAATTACCCCAAAATACCCCAAAATTACCCCAAATCCCCCATAACTCTGGTCAGGGACCCCAAAATGACCCCAAATGCCCCCAAACCTGGTCAGGGACTGCCCGAAGTCCCCCAAAATCAGCCCAGACCCCCCAAAATTCAGTAACAAACCCCCAAATCCAGTCAAGGATCCCCTAAAATCTTCCCAAAATCCCTCAGGACCCCCTCAAATTCCCCCCCAAATCCCCTCACGACCCCAATTCTCCCTCAGGACACCCCAAAATCCCTCTCAAGCCCTGCCCCCCCCAATCCTGTCAGGATCCCCAAACCCCCTCAGGAGCCCCAATTCTCCCTCACAACCACCCAAAATCCACCCAAAGCCCCTCAAGACCCCCCCAGATCCCCTCAGGACCCTCCACATCCCCTCATGTGAAAAGTGTATATTATATTATATGGCTCTAGGCAGATATTTACTATATGTATTATGTTGTGTTGATTAGTACATTTTTATAGTATTGTAAATGTAGTTTTGTAGTTAAAAATGACTTTTGTAGTTAAAATAGAAACTATGTGTGTGGGATTTTTTTTTAAGAAATGAATGAGGTACTTGCACCAGACAGCAGCCACGGGACACCAAAATCTTTCCAAGAAAGAGAATTTATTGCTCCATTATCAGAAGAAACGAACTTCTTCCCACCTTGCTCAGCCCTGAAGTCAGGATTCAGAGGAAGAAGTTGACACTGACCAGACAGAATCCTTTGTTTGAATGGAATTTATGCATCGTGTATGAGGTGTATGAATATGCAACAGGCTATTGCTTTTAAGGGTTAATCCTCTGTTAACGTGTGTCCTTTTTGGGCTTATTTTGCCCAGAAAGAGGTACCGGACCATCCCCAACTCTTTGTTCTTATTCTCTCATATTGTCCTAATCTCAATTGTTGAAATTTTTTTATTACTCTAATTATATTGCTATTTTATAACCATTTTATTACTATTCAACTTGTAAAATTTTAAAAACAAGTGGCGTTTTCACACCTCAGGACCCCCAAATCTCCTCAGGACCCCCAGTTCTCCCTCACACCCCCAAACCCCTCAGCCCCACCCCCAGCCCCTCCTCCCCTGCCCCCCCCGCTCCCGGTGCTGACCGCGGTCGCTGCCGCCCGTCCCGCGCCCCCGCCCGGGGCCGTTTCCGTTCTCCCTTTCCCGTGTCTGAAAATCTGAAAAAATTTGGTATATAAGATACAAACCAGATTTAAGTTACAAGAAACATTGAAAGCAA
Source organism: Emberiza elegans (assembly GCA_024865655.1). NCBI lineage: Eukaryota > Metazoa > Chordata > Aves > Passeriformes > Fringillidae > Emberiza > Emberiza elegans. The sequence continues at coordinate 40,605 of JALJVW010001886.1, forward strand.
AATTAAAGTAAGATAGGGTATGACAAAGACCGTTAGATATTTAATAAATATCAAATTAAATGAAAAGAAACAAAAGCCAAGTATAGCTCAAAGAAAGAGAAGTGTACAGACTAATCATAATTTTAGAGCTAAAATGTCAAAGAAATAAGACTATAACAATTAGAAATAAGGAGATGCTATCCTAAATCCTAAACAGAAATTAAAAGGGCTCTTATAAACCTTATGGGGTAAATACTGACAATGAGACCAATGACATCAGGGACTGGATCCCAAGGTGTGGGCTCTGCTACCAAGAAGATCCACATCTCAGCCCTTTGGCTGCAGCACAAAGGGGCCTTGACAGAGGTAGAGTTAACACCCCAGAAGATTATTTTCACTGTATTGGTCATTCAGCCCCAAAAAGAATGAGTCATGATAGCATTATCCCCAAGCTCCACCTTAGTAGCAAATATAACTATTATTTTGTAAGTTAAAAAGAAAAATATCTATTGCACACTCCCAAGTTAGTGTAGTATGTTATAATTGTAGCAAATTAAGAATGTGTACTATGAGTAGTAAAAATATTGGAAAAAAGAAAATGTGAAATATAGCAAAAAGAATAAAATGGTGAGATTTGTAAGCAATATGTTAAAACTTTTTGTTCTGCAAGACATAAAGAAATAATAAATCCTGAGAGTAGAATGACAACTATTACCAGCCTTAAACTACTATGGAGTCAAAATATATCTCAAAATACAATAAGCAAATACATTGATATAAAAAAAAAGTATAATTGAGAATCCAAATGAAAGAAATTAAAGATTTAGAATAATCTGTCTTATGAGAAGAGTTGTTTTATTTGTATACACTGACTAGTAGCATAAAAGTGTAGTTGTTAAGTTTTATAAATACTGAATATGACATTAAAATATAAGTAAGCTTTGTCAAAATTTGTCCTGAAATCATGAATTTAATAAATTGATAGAGAAGGGGAAGGATTGTAATAGATGATATGTAAAAATTTGTGCTGAGGCTAGAGTAATCTCTGATGAAAATCCTGGCATACCAAAAGAGGGTTCCAGGAAATTCCTTCTGATGAGATTACAGTGATAAGCACCAAAATCCTAGCCTGAATATTCTATTTGTCTCCAGAAATGTTGATTCCAGAGGACTATTCATCTGACCAAACCCCAGCAATATGCATTCGATATGTGTCATTGATAAGATAAATATGTGTCTCCTAGAATGTATATTGCAGGAGATTTTCCTCTAACAAAGTGAATTATTTACCAGTTTCAAGAAACTCAGCAAGAGTGGCAGCAAGAAAGGAAAAACTACATGAATATGCCAAAAAAAAGGATAAGATCAACAATAAGAAAGCAAGAAACCCTTCCCAGCAACCCTCAGAGTTTGGAAATGTATAAAAAAGACTTCATGAGAGTTGTCTCTCCGTGATGCACAGAGGAGAGGAGCCATAGTGCCCCCTCCCCGTCTCACCCGATGCTGTTGGCCTGATTCAGCGCCAAACTGATCTTTGCTTGAGGCCTTTTTATGATTGTATTTTAATGATGGAATAAATTCTCCTTATTAAACAAATTGGCTAATGTGAAAAACGCCAATCACTTGTTTTTAAAATTTTAAAAGTTTAATAATAATAAAATGGTTAAAAAAATAGTAACACAATTCAAGCAATAACAATTTGGACAAACTAAATTAGGACAATGTAAGACAATAAAAGCAAAGACTTACGGACGTCCGGGTACCTTTTTCCAGGGCACTACGAGCCCCGAGAAAGGACCCCGCTTAACCAAAGATTACCCCTTAAAAGCAACAGCCTGTTGCATAGTCATACACTTCATACATGATGCATAAATTCCATTCAAATGCAGGCTGCTATCTGGCAATTGTCAGCTTTGTCAGCTTCCTTCCTTCTAATCTCACTGGAGTCTCCAAGGCTAGAAGAAGTTCGTTTCTTCTGATAAGAAGGCAATAAATTCTTTTTCTTGAAAGATTTAGGAGTCCTGTGGCTGCTATCTGATGGGAGTGCTTCATTCCTTTCATTCCTTTCTTAAAACAATTCTGCTAACATAGTTTCTACTTTAACAGTTTTCATAATTTAAAACTATATTTAACACAGTACTTAAGAGAATTAATACAGCATTACTGTCTAACACAACACATTTAATATTTGCGAAAAGCCAATCATAAAATACATGCGTTTTTCACAATCCCCACTCTTTTTCTTCGTAAATCATTTGGCTTGAGCAATATTTCTTATCTACTTGCATCTTCTGGACTATGCTGGTAAAATAAAACAGAGGATTACACAAAGAAGAAATATAAAAACAGTTGTAACATATAAAATGAAAGATCTTAATTTCTTTGAATGTATCACTCTACCAGCTAAGTTTTAACATTGTTCACTAATTGTTGGACTGCTACCTGGGTTATTATATGCATATTATTTTTTTCTTTGATTTCTTTCGCTTTTGCTAGAATGACTTTTCTGTGGTCATCAATTTGAACTTTCTACAAACACCCCCTTCTTTGGACAACAAATAGTTTAAAGCTAACTTATTCTGATACACTACAGGTTTTGTTTGGCTTAGCTAACTTGATAGTAATTCTAATGCCTGGGTGGCTTTATTTGCTATCATTTAGCATTTGTGACACAATCTTGCTGGTATCTCAAAAGAGAAAAGACAACAAATGAGTGCCAAAACCAGGAATAATAGAGGTCCAGTATGGCTTATACTCCCACCTCCCATGCCTGTGAGGTTGCAGCTCACAGCAGGTATATTTGATCTTCTCGGTGGCGATATACAGAGGCCAATCTGGTCTTGCCCTCTATTCCTTTGTTATTTTCTCTTAATAATTACCAGGCAAATTGTTTTTGATACTCTTTAACTGTGGTCTCTTACTGTTCTTCAAATATCTCTCATTAAACAGGCACTAATAATTCTCATCTCCAAACCCAAGTTATTATTTTAACACTTTTTGCAATAAGAGCATAAATTTTGTGAACTAAAATACAAATTACTCTCACAATTTAAGCATTTACTTATAACCCAGCTAGCATGTCCAGTATTGGAATTAATTAAGTAAAATTTACTAATGGCAATGGTAATTCTCCTTCTCCTCTGTACAATTCTCAGGCTAAGGTCAGAATACAAAAAAAAACCAGTCTTGATTTCTCTATCTGAAATATTCTTCCCCCAAGGAGATGTTTTATTCAGGCAGTGTTCAAAACTAGTGATATAAGCGTTATCTTATTTCTTAATTCAGTGTTATTCTTCATACATTTCTTGGATCAATTGGGTTTTCTTAAACTATTACCACTCAGTCCCCATTGGAAAGTCAGTTTAGTATCTTCAGGATTTCTTCACAAGTCCTTTGATTCTGCTGGCTTGAATTCACCCTTCTTCCGTTATTCTGATCGTGTCTTCAGTAGTGCCTAGAAAGGACTTCTCAATAACATAGTAATAAATACTGCATTAACTTTTACCATTTGCTTTTCTTCTAAATTTTTGAGTTTAGCTAAAAGTTTTCTCCACAGCAGCAGCCTCTTCTTCTATTTAGCTGTGCTAATAACTGCAGAGGCAAAATCTTCTTTCTGTGAGTTACAGTTAATTAAATCAAAAAGGCTAGGCCGATTTTTACACAAGATGTATTACATCTATTGCTTTTTACCTTTTGGGCAGCATCTTATTGTTTTAGCCTTACAAACTTATTCTTCAGCAACAAAACCCTTCTCTTTAACAGCAAACAAAACACAAAAAACCCAAAGAAACTAAAAAAACTTCTTACTTAAGAGAAACAAACCGCTTTGTGAGGTTTGGAAAGTTATCAATCTCTGCTTTGATTTTTATCTTTTTGGTGTTGGCCACCCAGCCTTCTTCTCAATGCTGTTCTTCGCCCTTCCCCACTGCTGCCTCTTCACTACAGGGCCAGAGCAGGGGAGAGCAGCCACGGGCACGGGGACCCTGGGGGCTGCCTTGGGTCTCTTTTTCCTCCTCGCGCTCTCTCCTCTCTCTCTCTCTCCTCTTTCTCTTCTTCTCTCTCTTTCTCTTTCTTTCTCTAGTCAACTTACCCCTTCTTTTCTTCAAGGAGGGCTCGTTCTGCCAAACCCTTTCTGAACTTCAGTTCAGAATTGAATAGCCTTTTTAACAACCATGTGTTAAGACACTTCTTTGCCTTTCATGCAAAAAACCTGCATTCGCACTTCTGCTGTCTTTTAGCACTGTCATCACTTCACATTCTCACATCTCAGAGTTAGGTAACTACCTCCTTATTTCAACTTCTCTTTCTTTTTTTCTTCTGATTCAAAAACTTCAGATGGTACAAGGTGAACTTAATTAATTTACTTCTAAAAGTAAGCTTTTACAACTTTCTTTTTACTAGAATTGCAATAGTTGTTAGAACTTAAACACATACTGGCTAGCTGTGGCTTACTGGATCTAACATCTTTCATATAAATAAGCTACTGGTCTCTTTACTCCTCCCCACTCCTGGGCCAGAACTCCATGAGCTACCCCCTTTTCCACGTTCACGTACAGATGAAAGGGTTTTTCTAATGAGGGTAAACCTAAGGCTGGGATTGAGGCCGGTTTTGCCTTCAGTTCTCCTAATTTATCATCATCTTCCTCAGTCCACTTGATATCATCCCCCTCTGTCAATTTCTTATACAAAAACTTAACAGCCTGTGTGTATCCCTCGATCCATAATCTACAGTATCCCAGTAATCCCAGTAGCTTTCTGATTTCCCTCTTCGTAGAGGGAGGGGGAAGGGATAAAATCCCTACAATCCTTTCTGGATTGAGTTTCTGGCTACCTTTACTAATTAAATGTCCAAGATATTTTACTTTTGGTTCTACAAATTGCAACTTTCCCTTTGATACCCTCAGTCTTTTTTCTCCAAGAAAATTTAGAAGTTGTATAGTAGCCTCTCTCACTTCCATTTTGACTTCTCCAGATAGTAAAAGATCATCCACATATTGGATAATTTGTATTCCAGGAGGAGTAGGGAAATCTTGTAGTACTGTTTCTAAAGCTTGCCCAAATAAGTTTGGCAAATCTGTAAAACTTTGCAACTTTGTAATTTCATCTATCGTAATTGCTGCTTCCTCTCAGTTTTTGGATCCTCTCATTCGAAGGCAAAAATATCTCGGCTCTCCTCAGCCAATGGACAAGCCCAAAATGCATCTTTGAGATCCACCACACTAAACCACTGATGCTGAGGTGGGACTTTACTCAGGAGAGTATATGGATTTGGTACTATTGGGTATCGAGTCTGAGTTCTTTTATTAACTTCCCTTAAGTCTTGTACCAATCTATAACTCCCATCAGACTTCTTTACTGGGAGAATAGGGGTATTGTGAGGGGACATACAAGGTTCTAATGTCCCATCCTTTATTAGCCCTTCTATTACTGGCTTCAAGCCCTTCCGTCCTTCTAAAGATACAGGATACTGACGTACACGTATAGGACAATCTTCTCTCTCAGTCGTAACCTTTATGGGGTCTATATTCAATCCTCCCTATTTCCTTCCCCAGCCCAAACTTCCTCATTGATTTTTTTTCTTCATCCTCTTGGCCTAATTTTAAAACCCTAGCAGTCATCCTCCCATCTTCTGGGATAACCCCTATTCCTAATTGCACTTGTAAGTCCCTCCCCAGTAAGTTACTACCTGCCGCTGGGACCAGTAAGACATCTCCCATCCAAATCTTACTTTCTCCTTCAATTACTACATCCTTAATGACTGGAACTATAAAACTTTCACCTCTGCTGCTGCTGCTGCTGCTGCTGCTGCTGCTGCTGCTGCTGCTGCTGCTGCTGCTGCTGCTGCTGCTGCTGCTGCTGCTGCTGCTGCTGCTGCTGCTGCTGCTGCTGCTGCTGCTGCTGCTGCTGCTGCTGCTGCTGCTGCTGCTGCTGCTGCTGCTGCTGCTGCTGCTGCTGCTG
>JALJVW010001887.1:0-17474 GCA_024865655.1 Emberiza elegans
AGGGACAATAACTGCGACCCCGACTGAAGAATGAACAATTGGACCTTCGATCAGGGAGGACATTTCTCACTTGGTGAGATCCCCAGAGGAGCATTTTAAGCATTTAAAACCTCAGGGTATTGATGGTTGCTTCACGAAATACCATAGAAATGTTTCTAGCCAGGAGCTGAAGAACTGAAGATCCTGATCTGACAGAACAAAAGGCTGACCAAAGAGAACCTTCTGAAAAGCCTCCAGGATGATGTCTGGAAAGTCACTGGACCATGATGGCCAGAGAGTGTTGGACACTGTGTAAAGGCATGTGGGTTTTCCCTCCTGAAAATGTACTGTGAATTTGTGGCTGCTGATGTGGAGGACTTCTCCTTGGGGATGAGGTTCTATTTCTCCTCTGAGGAGAAAACTATTGCCCTGCAAAATAACAGAGGGATGAAATTCTCCTGATGGAGACAGATTTCTATGAGTTTTTCCAATGGGCAAAGCTCTTTTGGATTTTTTAATAATGTGCTCTATGCTCTCGACCTTGTTCGTATGGGAGTGTACGGACTCTATTTCCAGTTCTGTTTTGAGCGTGGGTTCGGATGCCCTAAGGTTTATCCAGCTTTCTGTGGCTGCTTTTTCAGGTCTTGAAACGGAGAGCAGCTGTTTTCCTGGATTGTCACTGCAGGGGGAATGCCCACCTCTGGTTCTCTCCGGGAGACGACCCTTGAGGGGACGATTTCCTGCTTCTCAGCCCCCAAACTGCACTGGGGGCTGCAGTGTCGTCCTGTTGAAAAAGTTTTTTCAAGGGGTCTCGGCGCGCCCAGATGCCTTCCTTCCCCGCCGTTCCTCCTGGGATGGGGAGCTGCCTCCGGCAGCCCCTGCCGGCACTGGCCCCGCCTGTCTCCTGATGCTGAGACCCCGCCTGCTGCCCGCGGGGCCGCCTCCCGGGACCCGCCTGCCGCCGCCGCCCGCTCCGGGACGTCCGCCTGCGGCCCCGGCTTCTGCGCCCGTGCCGGAGAGCCCAGAGCGCTCTTCCTGCAACTGTGCGATGTTTCTAGAGCAACAACCATCCACCGCCATCTCCTCCCTCGCCCGTGCCGATCCCGCCAGTTTCTGCGCCACTGCATCTCCGCAGTCGACCCAGAGCCAGGGCAGAAGATGCTGAGCCGCCCCTGCTCAGGATGCTGCTGACCCGATGCCCGTGCCCGCGGACCCTCCCGTGGGCAGGAGGCGCGCCCTGCGATCCCGCCCGCCCCTGTCGATAACATCACCATCACCCCCTCTTTCCTCCAGATTCCCCCGAGTTCTTCGGGCTGTCCATCGCTGCCTGCAGGCGGAATGGGACCAGGGGGAGAGACATCAGCCTCTCCTTTTGTGGGGGGCATGGCCCGCCAGCTGGCTGTGGGTGCAGCCAGCTGCCTGTTTTTAAAGATCAGAGTCTTTGCGGGCTTGGGGGCTGTTCGATCAGGGTTTTCCCCTTGGGAGTGCGTGTCTCTCTCTCTGCCCTCGCACGGCCCAGTGTGGCGGGGGTGTGGTCCGAAAGTTCTGTTTTGGTCCCAGCCCGGAGGGGGTGGGGTGGTACCGAGGCAGATGGGAGCATTCACCGCTTGTATTTGCAGAGGGTACAGCCAAAAAGCTTATCATCACTTATCGCTGGGGACAAACATCCCTAGATTGGAGAAGGGAATCCCGGCACAGCTCCTGCCCCCACTGCTGGCAAGCCTCAGTGATTCTGGGGACAGGAAACGTTTGGCTCCATTCTGCCATTCCATCGGGCAGTGTGGTGCCAGGTGGGAGGGAAGCAGAGCCCGCCTGGCGGGCTGGGCTGGGCTGTTTGGTTTGGCTGTTGGGCTAGGCCACCGCTCGGCCTCCTGCTGATTTGGGGTTCTGCTTCCCCTCTGGGCCTGGGCCACTCGTTTTGGGGCCAGGTCTGGGGTTCCTGATCCTTCCACATGGGCCAGGGCCCCCCAGGGCCTCCTCTGGCCCCTTTGCTTTGCGTTGCCTTAAGGACTAAACGAACAAAACAAACAAAATTTAAATTAAATTTTAAAAAAATAACAAAAAGGTGAAAGAGTAGCAAGGCATTCAAGAAATCTTCTCAAAATTATTTGAATCTTTTTTGATAACTATTGATAGATTTTCCAAAGCAGTTTGTTGTTTCAGGAGTCTGCAAGCTCGTCTCAGGAACAAAAAGGACCTCCAGAGATGGCAAAGAAGAACATCTTCAGTCCATGGACTTTCCTGAAACTCAGCTGCTTGGACTTGAATTTCTGCATTGTTTTTTACATTTTCTTTTTATATTATAAGATTGTTGGTAGTGATTTGATAGAATCTTTATGTTACACAGGTGAAGAGATTCCTGTTCATTCCACACCAGCACTTGATTGAGATTTGATTGGCAAAAGATAGTTTTCTCAGGTGTTTTGTGCAGCTCCGCACAGGCCCAGCAGAGAAAATTATAAACACTTTTCTTTTTAATTTAATTAATTAAAAGGGTGAGATGTTGCAGACATCTTTTGAAAAATCCTTCCTTTAGGATTTTTCCTCCTGAGAAACCGAGAGGCCTACTAGAGACAAGATAAACAATTGTTATCTGTTGCTTTGGAATGCAACCTGCATCTGTGATTGGCCTAAAATGGGTGTTTGGATTTTTAACCAGTCATGGCAGAGCTGGTTTTTTCGCTTCTGTCGGAACCAGCCCTTTGTTATCATTCTTGCTATTCTATTCTTTAGGGTTTCTGAGAACTTCTTCCTTCTATCCTTTAGTAGTATAGTTATAATGTAATATATATATATAATATAATAAATCAAGTCTTCTAATTATGGAGTCAAGATTCTCGCCTCCTCTTCATCCTCAAACCCTGCTTCCCAAAGGACAATAACAAGATGTTTTGTTTTTAGAGCTGAAACCTTTGTAAACTATAAATGTTTTTCCTTTATAACACACAAAAACTATAAGGAAAATGAAAGTGTTTGAATTGATATTAGGTAAAGGTTGGATGTTCAAGTAAGCAGATGTTGAAATAGTGTTCCATGAGAAGTTTGTACAAAGAAAGACCAGTCTTGTAACTTAAAATGAAGATCTCTGCTCCCAGAGATGAGGATAATTTAGAGATAGATAATTGAGAACATTTGCCTTTGAACAGCTCATCTTTAAAACAATACCCCATAAATCAACATAGCCCATCCCTCCGTTTGGAAAAAGGCTTGTAGAAATAAGAAAGATTTCTCGATAGCAAGGTTCCCTGGCGATTGTTATTCATGACAAAATTGAGAAACCATGAGAAAACTGTTTTTTCCTTTGTAGAAAAGTTCCATAACTTTAACAAGAGGGACTTCTCCCTAAGGAACTAAAACAAGACTATTTTAGAGGTAGTAAACTGACTAGAAATCTTTAAGTTTAGTTTCTTGACATTGTCAGTGAGAAAGAAAAAGTGGGTGGGAGAAGTATTCTCAAAAGGTTGGCTTTGGATTCTTATTACCTGGTTTTTTTTCCATTTAGTTAGTATTAAAAAATTTTTTCTTTATACCATTTAAAGTTTTGAGCCTGCTTTTATTTTCTCCCAATCCTATCTCACAACAAAAATAAGTGTATTAGTAATTAACCAACACCAAACCCACCACATTCTTTAGTGTATTAGCCAAAAAATGGGGAATTTGTCTCTGATTTTTAAATTAAACCAAAACCACAACACCTGTATAGCACAGATCCCCCTGATTTTCAGATCCCAGTGTGTTCCCCAGCACAGTCCCATCCCAGTCCCCAGTCGTCCCCAATGCAGATCCAGTCCAGGATTGGGTGTTGGGTTCCCCAATGATCCCAGTTTCCTCCAGCATAATCCCAGTATGATCCCAGGTGGTGCAATGAGCCCCATGATCTCAGTCCTCCCAGTCCCATCCCAGTTGTCCACCCCTCCCAACATGGGCCCAATTTAAGCCCAGTCAGGTTCCTGCTGCCCAGTTCTAAGTTGTTGAGTGTAGCCACTCCCAGTATGATCCCAGTCTCCCAGTCTAATCCCAGTTGCTCCCCCCCAGTTGATGCGCCTCCAGCAGGCATCCAGTCCTTCCCAGTTCCTCCCCAGCATGGGATCCCATGATCTGTGAGTCCCTCAGCTGTTCTCCCCAAAGATGATCCCAGGTGCTCCTATTTTGGTTCCAGTCCCCAGTATGGTATAGATCCCAGTAAGCTGCCCCCATGTCTGTCATTTCCCAGCCATTAAGGTGTCCCTCCCAGTATGATCCCCAGTCATGCCCAGAATATTTGCCTCCAGCAGGCATCCAGTCCTTCCAATCCTCCAGTATGGTCCCAGCTGTTCCCAGCATGGTTCCAGTTGCTTCCTAGATCAGCCCAGTCAGCCCTCCCAGTATGATGCCATTTGCTGCCCCAGTATGGTCCCAGTTGCCTCCAGCATGCTCCCAGCTTCCTAGATCAGGCCCCAGTATGATGCCATGGGGGATGCTCCCAGTGCAGGGTGTGTTCCCAGTTGCTCTCAGATCCTCCCAGTATTAGTCCAGTCCCTCCCAGTATGATCCAGAGATGAGCCCAGTGTGCTCCCAGTCCCTGCCAGTATGAACCAGTTGTGCTCCACATGGTTCCAGTTGCTCTCTTTCCCCAGTTTTTTGTTCCAGTCCCTCCCAGTATCTCCCAGTGTAGCCCAGTTCTCTCCAGCATGTTCCCAGTTCACTCCCAGTTGCTCCCAGTTGGGTTTTGGGGGATGTTTGGAGAATGAAGAAGTCCAAGGCTGAGCGGAAAAGGCCCCTCGGGGGACATCGGGGGGTGGCGTTTATGGCTGCTGGCAGAGGCAGCCTGAGGAGCAGAGCCCTGTGTCCCCAGGAGCCCAAAGTGGGGAGCCCAGAGAGGGGGGGGGAGCCGCCATTGGCGGGAGCCTCAAGAGCCTGGAGAGGGGCAGGGGGACTCCTTGAGCCGCTGCAGCCCCGAGCAGAGAATGAGGGGAGAAGGGAGCCCGGGAGCCCAAACAGCCCCGGCATCCCAAAATGGGGAGAGCCAAGAGGGGGGAGCTTTTGGGATTGCTGGGACTGCCAGCAGCCTGGGCAGGGCGGGCACCGAGGAGAAGGGGGACCCCTAATCCAAGCGTGGCCCCAGGAGCCGGGACAGGGGGAACCCCCAAACACCAAAGGGGAGGGACCAGGGACCGGAAACTCATGGGAGGCTTTTCAGGGCTGAATCTTGGTGTTTGGAAGGGTTTTCTGGAGCCCAGGTGTCCGGTGACTTGTGAGATGGACTTGGGCAGAGGGACCTTCAAACTCACCGTGCTTGTCCCTTGTTTTCCCCAAACCAGGATTTCTCATTGCCAACCCTGGGAGGCTGCGAGGAAGAGGAAGATGCCCCAGGACACTGAGGCGGGTGAGGAGGAAGTCAGTGCCCCTTTCCCCTCTGTGCTGCTCCATCTCCCAGCCCAGCACAGCCCTAGGGGCTGATCCCTGGGGGATCTCCTTGCCCTTGCCTGTGGCACGGAGGCACATCCCATCCTGTCCTTGTCCTTCCTCCCCCAGAGCAGGAGCTGAGCATGGAGAGCAGGGAGGACAAATGCCCGCAGCAGAACCTGGTGGAAGAGGCCGTTTTGAGCGGCTCCAGGGCACAGGAAGCCAACGGGGAGGAAAAGCCCCGGAGATGCCGCACGAGGAGGGGCTGCAAACGCAGATGGTGGGGATCTGAGGGGGAAAGAGCCAGCCTGGGCCGGGAAGGCGGCCGGAGATGGAGCCAGAGCTCAGAGCTGGTGCTCCATGAGCAGCTCCATGATGGGGAGAAGCCCCACATGTGCGGGGAGTGTGGAAAGAGCTTCAGGAGGAACTCCAACCTGATTGTGCACCAGAGGACCCACACTGGGGAGAAACCCTATGAGTGTGATCAATGCAGGAAGAGGTTTCATGCCAGCTCCCATCTCCTCGAGCACCAGCGCACGCACACAGAGGAGAGGCCCTTCCGCTGCCCCGACTGCGGGCAGGGCTTCAGGCGGAACGCCCATCTTGTCAGGCACCGACGCATCCACACTGGGGAGAGGCCCCACGAGTGTGAGGACTGTGGGAAGAGCTTCAGCCGGAGCTCCCACCTGATCAGCCACCAAAGGACCCACACGGAGGGGAACAGCCCCCACGAGTGTGGGGAATGTGGGAAGAGCTTCAGGCAGCGTTCCAGCCTGATCGTCCACCAAAAGATCCACACTGGGGAGAGGCCCTACGAGTGTTCCAAGTGTGGGAAGGGGTTTGGATGAAGTCACATCTCCTCCTGCATTATCGGAGTCACACGGAGGAGAGGCCCTTCCAATGCCTGGGACTGCGGGAAGGGATTCAAGCACAACTCCCACCTCATCAGACACCAACGCATCCACACTGGGAGAGGCCTTTTGAGTGTCCCCAGTGTGGGAAGAGCATTTCCAGCAGCTCTCACTTGACCCAACACCAACGGAGGCACCGGTAAGGGAAGCCCTAGTGAGTGGATTGAGTGTGGGAAGAGCTTGAGCGCTGCTCCAGCTCCATCCCCCACTGGAGGAGGCACTTTGGGCACAGCCCTGGTCACTCCCATTCCCTGTGATCCATGTTGGGAACACACCTGGCTGCTTCTCCTTTTGGTTTGACCTTAATTTTTTTCTCTTCTCCATGTTTTTCCACTCTAGAAGCCAAGAGGGATCGATCTGTCACCTCAAAACCACTCAAATCCCACTGAAAATAACTGAATTTTAACCCAAAAAGGCTCAATCCTACCTCAAATTGCTTGTTCCCACCTAAAAAAAACTCAATCCCACGCCAAACTCACTCCATGCCACAGCCAGCAGGGTGAGTTGGGGTTGGGAGGCGATTGGTAGAAGTGGGATCCCAATTTGGAGCAATGGGATGGGGATTGTGTGGGGCTGGCTGGGTGGGATGTATTTGATAGCAAATAAAACTCTCAGAGTTACTGACTTCTGTCCCGTTCATTTTCGGTCAGTTCTGTTTGCAGAGTGCTGCCTTCTCAGCTGAATAAATTCCTGTTAAAATCGCATTTTTTAAATCATCTAGCCTCTAACAATTCAAAAACCAATATCCAAATAATTCCTTGCATGCCCAATAAATCTTTTAAAAATAATTTTGATTGTTTTAGAGTACTTAAGGATGTTATTAAAGTTTAATTGTTTCGTTAAAATGTCTGAGAAATTATAGTGGTGTTTGGGTTTGTGTTTAGTATATTTTTAATATGAATTGTTTAACTAAGATGTGTTAGATTGTATATAAGTTTTTTAGATTTTTTTATCTAAAGTATATTAGTTATTGAGTTAAAACTTTCAAAAGGTATTTCTTGATATATAAATTTGTTTCTTTAGATGCATTGGTAATATATTAATAGTTGTTGGTTTGGGTTGAATCATTGTTGTAGTACTGTAAAAAAAAGTCTTGAGATTTTTTATATTTCATTTTTATTATAATTTATTTAATTTCAATTTTAATTTTCTTGTTTATAATTTTATTGCAATTTGTTGAGAGGATAGGAAGGAAGTTCAAGGGCAGGAACATTTTTTCCTGGCTGGGAACTGGAATTCCAGACCCTGGGAGTGTGTGCAGGACCACACAGACTGGGATCAAATATGGACTGGGATCAAATATGGACTGGGATTCCTTTGGGTTGGGGCTGCACAGACTGGGACCATATGGATCAGGACCACACAGACTGGGATCAACTGGACTGGGATCAAATATGGGCTGGGATCACCTGGACTGGGATCACATGGATGGGGATCCTGTGGATCAGAACCCTCCAGACTGGGATAGCCTGGAGTAGGATCAAATATGGACTGGGACTGTTTTTTAAAGTAACTTTGTTCTATAGTTTGTATTTCTGTTGTTAATTAAGCACAGTGAAATAGCTGCTTGTGTTAAACTGCCTGCTTGGATGGCATAACATCCAATGCACACAGGATGAGGACACCTGTACAGATCTGCCAGCTGTCAGCACTCCCCGTCTGAAGGCAGAGTGGACCAAGGCCCAAAAACTGGAGGTGATAAAGAGAAGGAGCCAAAACCACAGCCAAGGAACACACATGCTCTGAAAAGGCAGACCCAGGGAGGGGCCATGTAAAATCGTTCCTGGAATATGTAAAGTAGGTTATGGATATGCATGAGGGTCTATGAATATGCAACAGGCTGATGTAAAGGGAAAGGTATTTCAGGGGGATCCCTGAAGGTAACAGGGTGCTCCTGGCTGAGTGCCAAGATGCACTTGGCCGTGATAACCTTTGCTCCATGGTCCTGGTCTCCCATTGTCCTTTATTAAACTTTTTACATTTTCACAGCAGAGTGAACGTGTTTTTCACAGGCAGCTTCACAGAAACTGGAAAACGTGGGGGTTCCCGGGAGGGGGCACCGCTGATCCAGGGCATCGAGGCGCTGCCTGCAGTCGTCCATAACCGCCCATAAGGAGCCTCCAGGGCTTTGCCCTCCATGAGCTGCAGCAGACGTGTCAGGAAAGGTGACAAGAGCCCGTGGAATGGTCCTTGTTGCAGGCAGATTAGCCACTTGTAGCTCTTCAAAACTCCCTCCCATGAAAAATGAAAAACTTAAACTGTTCCTAAATTTGAAAAACACATGTCTCCTGTGAAAATATAAAAAAGTTTAATAAAGGACAATGGGAGACCAGGACCATGGAGAAAAAGGTTATTATGGCCGGGTGCATCTTGGCACTCAGCCAGGAGCACCCTGTTACCTTCAGGGATCCCCCCTGAAATACCTTTCCCTTACATCAGCCTGTTGCATATTCATAGACCCTCATGCATATCCATAACCTAGTTTACATATTCCAGGAGCGATTTAGCATGGCTCTTCCTTGGGTCTGCCTTTTCAGAGCATGCAGTTCCTTGGTTGTGGTTTTGGTCCATTCTTTATCACCTCCAGTTTTTGGGCCTTGGTCCACTCTGCCTTCAAAAATTTAGGTTTTGGGACAGTGGGATGGATCTGTACAGGTGTCCTCATCCTGTTTGCATTGGATGTTATCCCATCTTCATGGGCAGGCAGTTTAACACAAGCAGCTATTTCACTTTGGGCTCAATTAACAACAGAAATAAAAAACTATATCTTTATTGGAAAGTTTAGTTTACCACTACACATATAAAATCCATTTTTAATTTTTGCTAATGAAAAAAGCCAATATTATAATGTGTTTTCTGATAAAATAATGCCCATATCTTTCCTTAATTTTTGTTCCCAAGAGCCTGCAGCAAGGAGTGCAAACTGCCAGCATGGCACGGAGTTAGTGCCGTCTCTCAGAACTTGTTCATGCTGTTTCTCCTGGTGATTTTATAAGCCTGAATGAGAGATAGGGAACCCAGGCAGCTCTTCAAAATGCAGTTTATTGCACTTTATCCAAGATGTTACAGCAGTCCAGGGCCGTGGGTGACAGAGCCTGAGGCCTACAGCTGTCAGCTCCAGCTGCAGACAAGCCTGCAGACCCTTTAGCTTTGGTTACAGTGCATTATATACTCTTCTTTGCTGAGCATCTTCACACAGAAGAACCAATCTATACCTTTACTTTTACCTATAGCCTATCATAACTCCTATAATTACCATATCCATGTTACTATTCTCCAATCACTAAAAGTTAGTACATTACAGTTTAAACTAGAAGTTGTTTTTCAGTTTTCTTGCAGTGGAAAATTCTGAGACATTTTTTCTACTTGCAACATCGACAGTCTTTTTTGCCTGTGGAATCTTTTTGCTTGGTAAAAACATCTTCTGTTTGGGGTGAATTTATCCTTTGCTCCAAGCCATAAAAACCCCTTTTCAGTAACAACATACCCTTTGCCTTCTTAGTTATCCAGTAAGACTGGCTCAGCAATTCTTTTCTTCTATATCAAAACTGGACTTTCATTTCTATTCCTTCTTCAGATTCTACATTCAAAAATGGATCCAAATGGAAAGAGATCTGGTTTTTGTCAAACTTTCAGGGATTCAGAAAAAGACCCTCCTGGAACAGTTTGCCCAGAGAAGGTGTGGATGTTGAGAAGAGGAAATCAGAAGAGTGAGGGGGGAGATCCACAGTCGGCCTTGTGATCCAGGATGGGTCCATTTGCCATGGATCCATCATCAGGTGGTAGGAGCTGAGAGTGAGAAATGGATAAATGAGCCTGGATCACCTCCCCATGCCCAGACAGCAGCAGAACAGAGGTGGCTGAGCCCCACTGAGCCCAGGCTGTTGGTAGAAGGAGCAGCCTTGGCCAGCAGCTGCCTCTCCCCTGATGGGAATTGACCCTTGCAGCTCTGTCTGTGGAAACAGAACACAGTGCTGAGTGTCAGGAGTTGGGGATTTTGGCAACAAAGTCCTGTGCTACTGGGCCAGGTAGTTTGGGAATTGCCAAACTCTGTATGAGCTTTGTGCCTTCACTGAATGGATTTAAAAGCTCCTCTATGTGCATGGGAAGGAAACCAAAGAATCACAGTATGTTAAGGATGGAATGGACTTTAAAGGCCTCTGGGCACGAGCACTTCCCCTAGAGCAGGTAGCTCCAAGCCCCATCCAGCCTGGCTTGGAACACTTGCAGGGCTGGAACCTCCACAACTTCCCTGGGGAACCTGCTTCAGTGTCTCACCACCCTCACAGTAAAAAATTTCTTCCCTAATATCTAACCTAAATTTCCTTTCTTTCAATTTCTACCCATTACTCCTTGGCCTGTCACTACAGGGCAGCAGAGGTGTTTTAAACTCAGCAAACTGGTGGCTCAAATTGGAAAGCAGCCCAAGGAATGGGTTAGAAATTAGAAGTCATCCCCAAGGGATATCTCCTGAGGGAAGAGAAGGGTGCATATCTTCTCCTGCAGCATCAGGAGCTGGTTGCATCCAGCTCAGAGTCAGGGACTAGTACTGAGGCAGCCTGGAAAATCCATTGGATCAGAGGGAATGATTGTACTGCAATGGACATCTCTCCCCAGGCCGTGAGAGCAGGCTGCCCCTGCATCTCTCAGGGGAAGGCCAAGGACCCTTGGCTGAACTCAGCTCTCAGACTCTGAACCTTGGGAACGTTTTTGTCAACACCCCCAATGTCTATGAGGTGAGCAGCAGGGCTGGCATGGAT
Source organism: Emberiza elegans (assembly GCA_024865655.1). Taxonomy (NCBI): domain Eukaryota; kingdom Metazoa; phylum Chordata; class Aves; order Passeriformes; family Fringillidae; genus Emberiza; species Emberiza elegans. The sequence continues at coordinate 11,036 of JALJVW010001887.1, forward strand.
CCTGATGGCTCCTGAGGCAGCAGCAAGCCTGGTGCAGCTGTGGAATTGCTGCCAGCCTGGGAACTTGGGAGCAGGGAATATTTGATGGACTGCTCAAATCTGGGGGGTCAGAAAGGTGTGTCTGTTGTTCCTGAAGGCCCAGTCCCTGCTTTTGGGCAACCTTCCTTAGGGATCAGCTGGGAGGATTCCTGCAGAACAACCCCTTGGCCCATGAAAACAGCCCTGGCTCCAAGAGCTGCATGTTCAGAGGCTTTTGTGGCAGTGCCAGACACAAGGCACCTTTGGGCTGGGCTCTGCAGAAGCAGCTGCAGCAAACTGGCTGCCTTTGAGCTTCAGCCACTGCCAACAGCTCCCAGTCAAGTGTCCCTGCTTATTCCTGCTATCACAGGAAAGCCTTGGGAGTTCTCTCCCTTGCTGAGCAGTCCCTCACCACACTTCAGCCTTGCTGCATCTCTGTCTCTAGAAAGAGAAAAGTGTTCCTGGGAATAAAGCAAAGGATTTTTCTACCTATTTGCCTCTCCCCCAATAGTGTCAAGCTTGCAAAAACTTCATGAGGCACTGCATCATGCCAGACACTTTCAAAAGCTTGGCTGGAGAAGAGAAAGACACCCTGAGTTTTCTTACCCAAAGATGGTGCTGTCTGTACATTTTGATGCTGGTGCCTCATTCTCCATGTATTGTTTTCATGGTATGGGAAAAGGTGGATGAGCAGATGGTGCTGTTGGAGCTGTGCTCACTGGGGCAGCAGCAGCTCTGGGGTGATTCCCTGTGCAGCTGCAATCAGCCCATGCTGCTCTCAGGGCCAGCTCTCAATGAGCTTGGTGCTGCTGAGCAGAGGTGCACTGCTCTGTGTCCATGGGACAAGCCCAGGGTGAGTGCAGTTCTGTGGAGTTGCCACTGCTCTGCATGAAAACCCAAAGGCAGAGCTTGTCCTGTTGTATCTTTTGTCTTCTGCCATTCAGCAGCACAAAGCATCTTCTGCCTTTGCTGGGTGTTCATTGCATCATTAGACAATAACTCCCAAGAAGGGAAGATTCCACATGGATTTCCACTTTGCTTTCTTACTGCTGCAGGTGAAACTGATGAACCAAGGAGCTCTTGATGCTGCCTTCACCTGTCTCCCTTCAGCCACCAAGGTGGGCTTGTGCTTCAAGTTTGCCCCCGAGGAGGGCATCATTGCAGCAGGTGGGAGCCAGGCTGTGCAGATCTCCTTCAGTGCCACCGTGCTGGGGAGCTTTGAGGAAGAGTTCCAGTTCAGTGTGCCTGCATCTCCTACACCTGCCATGCTGACCATCAGGTGAGGACCCTGGGAGCTGGGTGGGCACATGTGTGGCTGTCTCTGGGACATGCCCCACCTACCTCCTTTTGGGGTGGAGCAGAGAAAAAAGGTGTATCCTGAGGTGTGAATCTGTGCTCTGCTGCTGGCATTGCTTTAGTGTGAGGCTGCCTGCTGCCCTGGGTGGTAGCTGGGAGCTGGAATGTCTCCTCCCTGCAGGGATGTCCCTGTGCCTTGGGCCGTGGCAGGCAGTGGGATGGATCAGCTTTGGGCAGCAGCTGCTCTGGGATGGCTCTTTTGGCTCTGATCCTTTTGCTTGGAATAAACCCTTCCTTGTGGAACTTCAAGACAGAGAGCCTCCTCCTTTCTCCTCTGCCTGGTCCCTGTGGTGGCTTGTCTCTTGCAGCGTAGAGCAAGAGGCTCTGAGGGTTGTGCCTCTGGTCAATGCTCATCCTGGGGCAGTTCTGAGGGTTGTGCCTCTGGTCAATGCCCACCCTGGGGCAGTTCTGAGGGTTGTGCCTCTGGTCAATGCCCAGCCTGGGGCATTTCTGAGGGTTGTGCCTCTGGTCAATGCCCAGCCTGGGGCAGTTCTGAGGGTTGTGCCTCTGGTCAATGCCCACCCTGGGGCAGTTCCCCACTCCTGGCGTGGGGCCGGAGTTCTCAGAGCCAGCCCGGGCTTGGGGTCCCAGGGCAGCCATGAACTGCCCACACCTGCTGGGCCACACTTTGCCCTCAGCTTCCTGCTGTGAAGCTGAACTCATTGTGTCCAAGGCAGATTTCCTCTGCATGGATGGCTTTGTAGTCAGATGAGAAATTGGCCCCTTAATTTGAATGCAGTGGTGCACAGAGCTGTAGTCTAATGTTTTAATGTAGCTGCCCTGTGCCCTGATAGCAAGGTGTGTTTAACAAATCTGGTACTGCCATGTGGCTTTTGTTACTCTGAGACTGTGCTCTACACATGGAGCAGCAGAAGAATTAAGGGCAAATCCTCCCTGAGGAACTGGAGGATATCACACGTGGGTAAGGAGCTTTTGGAAGGAAGAATTGACTGTTCTTCTCTTCCACCAGGTGACCCTGTGCTCCAACACAGTGATGGAATTCTACAGGAGATTGCTGGTGGACGTGGAGGGTGTTGGCAAGGGAGTGGCAGCCCTGATCATCACAGCCAGGTACCAGCCCTTGCCTGGCCTCCCCAGGCACTGCCTGGCACAGGCTTTGCTGGCTGCAGCTGCCAAGGGGAAGTGCTGCTCAATACCCTCACGTTGTGCCAGCTGGCCATGAGAACAGCAGTGCTTGGGCAGCAGCCTGTGGTGAAAAGCACCCCTGCTCACAGCCCAGCACAGTCCTGGGCCCTCTTCTAAAGGCACCAGGAATGAGATCATTGATTGGCCTGGTTTTTGGTGCTTGAGGTGGAACAAATTTCCCGAGGGTCTCCTCTCCTTCTTGCTGCCAGAGGTAGAGTTGTGCTGGTTGTGAGCACCGTGCACTGGTTTGGGCCACACCAGGCAGCTGCTGAGAGTCAGGTCTGGCTCTGTCCATGAGGGCACATGGCAGGGGGGAAGTGGCTCCCAGCAGGAGTGGGGAGGGCAAGGTCTGACGAGGGGAAAGCAGCCCTTGGTGTGGCAGGTCAGCTCCAGTTTTTCTCCTTGCCTCTGCTTCCCATTTTGAGCTTTAATGTTCTCAGAGTTGAGACCAAAAGTCGTTGTAGCAGAATCCCATCCTATTGGGCTGCTGTGGGTGTCAGTGTGATGCCAAGAGGGATGCAGCTCCCTGGGGCTGTTCCCTGTGCCAGGCAGAGCCATCCAGGCAGTGCCTGGGCTGCCATTCTGTACAGCAGGTGGAGCTGGGGCCAGGCAGGGCCTGGAGCTGTGCAGTGAAGGAGCCAGGGAGCTGCAGGGCCTGGCAGGGGCTGATCAGCCCCTCTGTGGGGCAGCTGCTGTGTCGTGCCCTCCAGGGCTGGGGCAAAGAGCTGAGTGCTCAGGCAGGGCAACAGCACCATGGCAGAGAAGGGAGTCATTTCTACTGAGACACTGGAGCTGTGTGTTCCTTGAGCCTTAAGGAGCACTGATCCTTGTTGGGAAGGCTCCCCCAGAGCTCGTGGGTCACTGGGACTGTTCCAGGAGTCCTTGCAAGCCTTCTTGGATAAAGGAGGGGCTGAGGCAGCTGTGGGGCAAAGTGCTCTGCCTGGGGCACTTGGCAGCCTCTGGGTGCTGCCTCTCAGGGTTTGCCCCTCCTTGACAAGACCTGTTGGAGTGGGCAGAGGTAGAAGGCAATTTATCACTGTAGGGCTGTTCAATGTGCATTGGACAGTGACCAATGTGTTCTGCTCCATTTCACAATCTTTGGGGGGAAACATTCTCCATTCTCTCAGTATCTCTGACTGCCCTGGGGTCATCTCTTTGCACAGATGTCTCGTTCCTGAGCTCCAAGTGTCCTCCCCAGTCCTGCTGTATGATGAGTGCCACCTGAAGGTGCCCTACGAGAGGAAGATCATCATTAGGAATCCCAGCCACCTTCCTGGCTGCTACGGGCTTATTCCCCAGGTTTGGCATCACATCCACCTCCTCCTCTGAAATATTATTGAGGAGATTATTAGGGGAAAAAAGGGTTTGGATACGACCTTGCTGGTTTCTATTCAGTCTTAAAGATCTGCTGAGAACAGGATCCTACCTGAATGTAAACTTGAGGAGGCAGTTGAAGCTCCTGAGGAAACAGTTGATGTTCCAGTCCTCAGGGTGTTTTCTTGTGGGAGATCTTAGAGGGTTGTGAAAAGCTGCTGCATCCACAGACACCAGTGCCTGTGCTGGCAGGCTCCTTGCAGGATCCCCTGGGAGTGCTAAGCCTACAATTCTTGCATCTTGTTTGTGCCTTTGACCTTTGTCCTGGGGGGTTTTAAACGTGTGTGTAAGTTGCTGTTGCGGTGGATGTTAAGGAGCCTAAAGTTTCTTCAGAGGTGCCTCTGAAGTTGCATTTCATTCTGTCCCTTCCAGAAACGCAAGGAGGACTCTGCTGTGCTCTACTCCAGCCCCAAGCCCTGTGGGATTGTGCAGCCCCAGAGCACAGCAGAGATCCCAGTGGTGGTGGAAGTGCAGGCCCTGGGCACTCATCGCACCAACGTTGCCATCGGCGTGTTCGGGGATGAGAGAAACCCCCTGGTGAGGGCAAGGGGAGATGTGAGCCTGTGGGCAGCTGCTCCTGTAGGGTGCACAGGGACAGGGATTCTGCCGGGGAAAACAGGCACAGGCTGCTGGGGAGAAGGGCAGGAGGGATGGGTGGCACAAACAGCTCCTGCCTTAGAGGTGGCAATCTCAGTGTCTGACACAGAATGGAGTTGGGCTGAGCTGGAATCCAGGGGCATTTGAGTTCATTGTTCTTTCAAATGCTGTTACCTTTGGAAACATCTGTTTGAAAATGTCATCTCTCTGAGCACAAAAGAGGATGTCAGAAGACTTCTGGGAACCTTGAGCTTTCTGTAAAAGAAAGGAAAGCTGGCATTTGAAGACTGGTTGCAAGGATTGAAACTTTGATTAAAACATATGGAAATGGCAATGCCAAATTCCCTGGATGGCACCAAACATCTGAACCCAGGCCATTGTGGCACTGCCTGTAAATCAGTGACCAGGAAGGACAGGCAATGCAGGCTGTGCCAGGGAGCCTGAAGTTTGACAAAACAGTTGCTATCAACTCTCAGGCTGCTTCCCTTAAAGAGGAGGGTTTCTCCCCACCACAAGAACCAGTTGTTTAACTGTCAGGCTGGCCTTAACTAGAGATTTCTTGCAAAGGTAAAAGCTTTGGGCCAATAATTTGATTCCCTAAAAGCCCAGCATTTCAGCTGGAGAGTGGTAGCTGTCCCTAAAAAAATAACTTGAGCACGGTTGAGCTATTGAAGGTTTTTTAGGTTTCACTGTTGTGGTTTGTTTTGAGTTTTTTTAAATCTTTCCTGCTTGCTTCCTGGCACAGAGAGCACAATTACGGAGCTCAGGACGGCTGGCAGAAACCTCCCCAAGCCCAAGGCTGGCAGAGCTTGGCAGGATCCCAGCACCACAGCCTGTGTATGGATGGATGGATGGATGGATGGGGAATGTGACTTGAGTCGCCTGGGAGGGTTGGAAAATGTCAACCAACCCCCAGCAGTGTCAGGGGAACATTCCTGATCAATCCCTGGTGGAGCTGCAGAGATTCTGGCCTTGGGCACTGGGGGCTGTGCTGGCTCAGCACTGGCTGGGTCTGCCCTCGGTGCCTCAAATCTCACCTTTTTGCTGCCTTCTCTGTCTTTCCCTCTCCCCTGTGCTTTTTGCATCCCACCAGGTGTTAATGCCTGTCCTCTGTAGTCCTCTCAATGCAAGCAGTTGCAGCTGCTGCGGAAAGGGAATCACCCTCTCCCTGAGGAGAAGGGTTCACAGGCAGGGGAATTGTAACAGACAGACCCAGTGAGTTGTGTTATAAGTCTTCCCTGTAAACCATTGTATCATCCTCTGCTATCACATTGTTTCTGTTACTCTTGTTCCTTATCTCGTTGCTGTTCCCAATAAATTGTTCTTATCCCAGCCCCCTAACCTAACCTAGGCAGGCAAATCAGCCCAGGGTTGGGGATGGTCTAAGGAAAAAGTGGTGGAGGCAGCCATGTTGTGGCAGTTTTGCAATCCTTTGGGATGCCTTTAACTGCAAGCGTGCCACAGTGCTCAGGGCTTCGTGGTTTAAAAAGCTAACCTAAGTAACCCTAACCCTAACCTAGGCAATCACTTTGAATTAGGGTTAGGGGCCGGTCTAAGCGGTGGAGGCAGCAATGTTGTAGCAGATTGCACTTCATTTTGGATGCCTTCGCAGCTACAGCGTGCCTGGTGCTCAGGGCTTCGTGGTTTAAAAACCCTAACCCTATATGTAACCTAACCTAACCTAAACCAATCACTTTAGATTAAGGTTAAGGGATGGTCCCAAGGCAGTCAGAGCATGTGTGCTTGAATTTGCCGTTTCGGATGCCATTATGGCTACATCATGCCTGGAATCAGACCTGGTTTAAAAACCCCTTCAAACGCAACCTAACCCTGGTGACCCCTTTAACCCCTAGGCAGGCAAATCAACCTAGGGTTAGGGATGGTCTAAGGAAAAAAGTGGTTGAGGCAGCCATGTGGTGGCACTTGCACTCCACTTTGGGATGCCTTC
>JALJVW010001888.1:0-10273 GCA_024865655.1 Emberiza elegans
AGGGGGCACAGCTGGCTCAGGGTGATGTCCCCAGTGCCCGTTCTGGGCAATGCTAAGTCAGTGCAGCCAGGACCTAGAGCTGCATCTCCCTCCATCCAGTGCCATCATATGACATTTGGAAGTGCCCCTGGGATTTCAGTCCAAGCTGGGAGCTTCAATCCGGGGATGCAAACCTGTCCTAGAGCATTTCTAAGCTATAAGATTGCTGGGAAAGGCAGAGGTGCTGTTACACTGAAAATGCTGTCTCCATTGCTGAATGAGCAACATGAGTCCTTTTTGGCAAAAAAATGTGGGACTGGGCTGTGGTGGACCATCTGCTCAGCAGTACCTAGTGACATTTTAGGGGGATCATGGGAAGGTGATCACCCTCCAACATAGCAAGGTTAAAGCCCAGAGAAATCCTTGAACAGGTCAGAAATGACAGACCACCTCCCACTCCATTCTTAACTCATCTTGTCCTTGCCCCAAAGAGAGAATTTCTCTGTTTCTGATACCCAGGGTTTCTCCTGCTGGCATTGCTTGAACACAGCAGCTGCAGCTCCTGCACTTCTGCCTCTTGCTGGGCATCTCCCTGGCTGCCTCCTGGGCTTGTTAGCCTCATCATCAGTGCCATAGCCTGCAGCCTGCACTACACACGCCATATTTCTTCTTCTCTCCAACCTGGCCTCCTTGACCTGGGCTCCATCTGCACCACTATACCCCAAGCCATGCACAATTCCCTCTAGGTTTGTCTCGCAGATGTACTGCCCAGAGTATTTTTTTGTTTTCATAGCAAATTTTATCTCCTGACAGCCATCATTGCCACGACACTCGTGTCCATCTGCAAACTGCTGCACTATGGGACCCTCCTGGGCAGCAGAGCTTGTGCCCACATGGCAGCAACTGCCTGGGCCAGTGCCTTTCTCAATGCTCTGCTGCACAGCCAATACATTTTTCCCCTGCCCCTGTGCCATGGCAATGCCTGGGCCAGTTCTTCTGTGAAATCCCACAGATCCTCAAGCTCTCCTGCTCCAAGTCCACCCTCAGAAAAATTTGGATCTCATTGCTTTGCATTGTTTAGGTTTTGGTTGTTTTGTGTTCATTGTTTTATCCTATGTGCAGATTTTCAGGGTCCTGCTAAGGATCACCTCTGAGCAGGGACGGCACAAAGCCCTTTCTATCTGCCTCCCTCACCTGGCTGTGCTCTCCCTGTTCCTCAGCAGTGCCATATTTGCTCATCTGAAGCCCCCCTCCATCTCCTCCCCATCCCTGGATCTGGCGCTGTCAGTTCTGTACTCAGTGGTGCCTCCAGCCTGAAACCCTTCATCTACGGCCTGAGGAACCAGGAGCTCAAGGCTGCAGTGTGGAGACTGATGACTGGATGCTTTCAGGAATATTAAACTGCTGGAGAATTTCTGCAAATCACTTGTAATAAAACTAGTTTTTGAGACTTCTTGTTTGTTTCATTTTGGTTTTTTTCTTTTTGTTTTTGTTTTTTTAATATTGTCCACAAAAGAAATGTCATTGTTTGTGCCATTTCTCATTTTGTTTTCTCCACCTTCCTGTGGCCACAGACTGTGTCAATGAGGGGCTGCACTTTGGTGGCTTTAAAGGAACTAAAGGATCTCCCAGCAGAGTTTTCTGCAGAGATGCCCTTTTGTTGCCTTCTCTGGAGCTGCAGCAGCAATGTCTGTGTGCAGAGCTGGGGGCAGATCAGGCTGGCCCAGCAGCTGTGCCCAGCAGCAGCAGCAGCACTTGGTGTTGCCAGTGCTGCTGCTGTGGCCCTGCCCTGCTGCCCTGGTGGCCCTGGTGTTGCTGTAGGGCCTGAGTGCTCTGGGGCTGGGCACAGCCTGGGGTGGCAGTGCTGGGGCTGCAGCAGGGACAGGCCATGGGCACTGCTGGGGCAGCGCTGACGCCTCAGGCCAGGCCCTGGGGGCTCCAGGCTCCTTGCCCAGGCCAATGCTCAGCACAGAAAACCCCCGTGAGCAGCCCCAGGGTGGCTGTGGGCAAACAGCATGGCTGGGGCTCCGCAAGGGCCCTGGGGCAGACGGGAAGGAGCAGCAGAGCAGGGGCTGATCCATCCCCAGTGTGCTGCACAGCCCAGGGCAGCATCCCAGAGAGTCCTCATGGAGCTGCCAACAACATCCCCCCTCTGCAGCCCTGGCCTCTCCCCCAGCTCACACAGGTGCCCCATCCTTGCAGGCACAGACACGGCAGCACTGGCTCAGCAGCCCCTGTTTGCATTGCACACAGCAGGGGGAGCACCCCATGCTGTTGCTGTGGGGACATGAACCTGAGGGAGCACAAATGCCATCAGCCCCTGGGGCCATTTGGGGCTGGGGGACACCAGGGAAACCACTCAGCTTTGTCCTGGCCTCTGCACTCAGCCAGAAAGTTTGTTCCCATCAGCTGGGAGTTTCCTGTCCCACTGCAGACGCTGTTGCTCAGAGCCAGGGCTGCCTGGCAGCCACCCCCAAACTGCCCTCAGCATTTCCTTGGCTTCACCTTTGCTTTCTTTACTCTTCCCCCACAAATTTCTTCCAATTGCCCACCCCTGTTCCCTGCCCTGCAAACAGCCCATCCCTGTTTGCCCTTTCCTCTGGCCCCACTCCCCATTGCAGTTCCTGACTTGGCACCATGGGAATGTCCCTGGGGGAGCAGGATCATCCTACAAGTGCTGCAGGAATTGTTCAGGGTCCCTGCAGTGCCTGGTGCTGACTCCCTTGCCAGAGGCACCCCAGGCCAGGGGCACATCTGGGCTGCTGTGTCTGGCCTCTGGGACCCTGTCCCTGGGTAATGAGGAGGAGCTGCAGAGGCTCTGCAGGACTGACAGGATGGGTTCTTTGGGGCTGGCAGGAGAAGATACCTGAGGGACCTGGGCTGCTGGAGCTTCTGGAAGAGGAGGCCCAGGGCTCATCCTGATACAACTGCTCCAAGGGTGGTTTCAGAGAATCACAGAATCAGCAAGGTTGGAAAAGACCTTGGAGATCATCAAGTCCAACCTGTGCCCTGACACTGCCTTGTGTCCCTGAGCCTCCTCTTCTCCAGGATAAACAACCCCAGCCCTCAGCCTCCTCACAGGACTTGTGTTCCAATGGCCTTTACCCCTCCCCAGCCTTGTTGCCCTTCTCCTGACACGCCCAGCCCCTCCATGTCCTTCCTAAAATTGGGGCCCAGAACTGGACACAGCACTGAGGTGCTGCCCAACCAGTGCCCAGCACAGGGAAGAATCCACTGCCCTGCTCCTGCTGGCCACACCATTCCTGGATCCAGGCCAGGAGCCATTGGCCTTCTTGCCCACCTGGGCACACTGCTGGCTCATGTCCAGCCTGCTGTCCATCAGTCCCTGCAGGTCCCTTTCTGCCTGGCTGCTCTCCAGCCACTCTGTCCCCAGCCTGTAGTGCTGCAGGGGTTGTTGTGGCCAAAGTAAAGGAATGGCAATTGACTTGTTAAACCTCACCTCTTGGATTTGGGGGAAAAGAAACAGCTCTTGACCAGCCTGTCCAGGAGACCTTTCAAATCAGCCCTTTTGAATACTGTCCAGCAAATCCAACACTAGGTCCAGGCACACCAATCTTGGTGTCCCACATCCACATTTGCTGATGGTGGTCATAAAGGAGACCATCCAGATCAGGCAATGCAGATTTTGAAATCCACGCTGGCTGGCTCTGATCCCTCAGCCATCCTCATGGGTGCCCCTGGGATGGCACCAAGGGATCTGTTCCATCACCTTGCTGGGCACCAGGTCAGCCTGAAAGGCCTGAAGGGTTCCCCTCAGATCCTCCTTCCAGCCCTTCTTGGGGATGGGCTCACACTGGCACCTCCAGTCCTCTGGGACCTCCTGCTGAGCCAGGACTGATGGTAAATGATGGAGGGCAGCCTGGGAGCTCATCCACCAGCCCTCATCCCCTGGATGGATCCCATCTGATCCCATACATCTGTGAGCATCTGAGTGGCTCAGGGTCACCAGCTGCTTCCTCCTGGATTACAGGGCTGTTCTGCCCTGTGCCCATCTCCCAGCTCAGGAGAACACTTGTCCTGAGTGCAACCTCCCTAATAATGAAAATTGAGACAAACTGAGGGCTTGGTAGCTAGTCTTTAGAAAAAAAGACTTTGGTTATATTCCCCACTGCATCCCAATAAAGAGTAGAGGTTCTCCTTCTCCCTCCTTTTTTTTTATAAATTTTTTTTTTTTTTTTACAGTAGCCACCAGGTTAAGCTCTTAGTTGAGCTTTCCTCTCAGCTTTTCTTTCTGCATAACTTAACAGCATCCTTAAACACTTCCTGAGTTGCTGGTCCTTTTTCCCCCTGAGTCCCCACAAAAGCTCCATGGGCAGCCAGGCCAGTACTTTTCCTCACCAGCTCATCTTTTGCCACACTGGGAGAGGCTGCTCCTTCCCCCTCAGGATTACTTTCTTGAAATGTGACCATCCTTCCTGGACCCCTTTGTTTTTAAGAGCTGTTTCCCTTAAATAATCAGTACCTGATTCGGTACTCCCCAAATCTGCATCGTAAACAGGCCAAAGTCTGCCCTTCCTAATTCCAGTGCAGAAGTTTTGTTGCTGCCCCTCCTTCTTTCACAGAACATTAAAAACTTGATTATTTCATGGTCACTGTGCCCCAGGCAGCCTCTGAGCTCCACATCTGCCCCCAGCCCTTCTCTGTTTGTGACCAGCAGCAGACAGAGCTTTCCTTGGCAGTGGGAGTGTCACCAAAAAAACTGGAAAACAGAAAACTCCTTAACACCAATGTAGCATTAAGAAGCAGCATTCTTTATTCATCAGGATGCATGGGGGATAGCTCCTCCCAAAGGAAAGTTTCTGTTTATTTTCTGTATTTTACAAACATATTCATTGGTTGTCCTAGAATAAACGATGGTTCCACTGATAATAATTTCCCCAAAATCATTTTGCATTTCCCCCCCTTTTGCAGCACTCTTCTGTCCTGTACTCTCTCTGGTGGTCCCTGGTGGTGTGTGGACCCCAATGTTTCCAGTGGCCTGGGCATGAGCTGGCAGGACACTGGATTATCATGAACTTGGTTCCCTTCCCCTTCACCCAATGGGCATCAGTGGTTTCCCAGGCCTGGGGTTTTGGAGAAACTCCAGGTGTCAGCTCACCTGGTGGATGAACAATTTATCATCAGGTAACATCATGGAGGTCACAGGTGGGCTTGACATGATGGCAGAGTGGGTTATTGGGTCATTGAGCAGCTCCTATTCAGTCTAGCCTGTGACATCACAGGGCAGCTGTGACATCTGTCCATTTGGGCTGGGACATCCCTTGCAACAGTCCTCCATTAAGAGAGTGGCTGTGACATCTAGGAGCAGACCAGTCTGACCCCCACATCCTGAGAATGGACTCATTGGGTTATCTCTGATCATTCCAATGCACAGTTTCTCCCAGGGGTCCCTTTGAGCTTCAGGGAGGGTCCCTGTCCCCAGGATCCCCCAAGTCCTCCAGCCAAAGCCTCCAGAGTTGTTCCACAGGATCCACCCCAGAGCCTGGACATGACTGGGGCCAGGGCTGTTCCTGGGACATCAGGACGGGGATTATCCAGGTCAGATGTGGCCAGGGACAAACCTCAGGTCGGAAGATGTCTGGCAGCAGAGAAGGGTCTGGGAAGATCCCTCCAAGGTTTTCCTGGGCTGTGAGCAGATCATGAGGGAGTGACATCCCAGCCCGGAGCAGGGAAGGCTGGGGCTCCTCATCCCAGCCTGGCAGTGCCTGAGGAGGGGATAACATCAGAGCCAGGCTCAGGCTTTGGGTCCTGGTGGGAGACAAAGAGCCAATGCTGGGGGGAAGAAAGATCAGCCAGGACAGGAGGAGATGAAATGAGTCAGGCTGGTTCTGGATTTCCTCAACACCAAACATAGCCTGACCTCCCTTCTCCATCCACCACTGACAGCTTTGTAATTTGTAAATGGGTCCAAGCTGTTTTTTTCCCACTCCAGGGATGAGCATCCTGATAGAACTTAATTTGTGTTTATGTCTACCAAGAACCATGTTTGTCTGAAATTAATTTTAGTGTGGAAATCAAATTGGGATGGTGGACCCATGAGATGCTGCTGGGATGGGGACATAGCTTAGGGAAGAGTTTAGATTTGTTATTAAAGTGTCCTGTTCAACTGTGGTCTGTTGGCAATAAAGGGAAACTTTTGTGGTCTGAGTCTCACCAGTTCCTGACCCCCAAAGGACACTTGATGATGAGTTGTGGTTCCCACTCCAGTGGAGGTACTTTGGACCTCCCTCCATAGTGTCAGCAGAAGATTGTCCCAAAAAGTCCCTGGCAAAGGAGGGATGAAGGAAACAGGAAGGCTGTGGGGGATCTAAAAAAGGGCATGGCCAGGATTTTGTGGTTGTGAAGGGCAGGATGGGGCACTTGGCTCAGGAACCTCATTGCCAGCCCCAAGGAAATGAAAGCCTGTCCAGATCTCTTGCAGAGCTTCCTGCCCTCTAACAACCCAGGTGGGGACCCACTGGGCTCACCTGAGAAGACTGAGGGGTGCTGAACAAGCCCAGGTCCAGATCAGCAATAAGAGATCAGGCAGGTTCGGCATTTCCTCAGCCCTGGGGACACCCCTGGCAGCCCTCACTCCTCCATCCCTCTGCCCAGAGGCTGGATGAGGGGGAATGGGCAGGGAGGAGACACAAAGTGTGATTGATTGTCATCCTGAAGGGTCTGATTTTTATATCTAATCAGACTGGACGAGAAAGTTTGTGGTCAATATCAATTGGACATTGCTGAAATCCATCTGGAAATAGAAAAAAAAACAGGAAAAGACAGTCAAATATCTTTCGTGCATTTCACTTGGGAAATTGTTCTGAAATTTGTTAATTAAAATAGTGAAAACTTTAATTATTTGGTCTTTTCTGGTATGAATGTTTTCTGTTGTTTATGAGCCTTTTCACTGGGTTCCTGAACTTAAAGACAAAGAAACAAAAGGCCTCTGGTTAGTAAAGACATCAAAACCTCATTAGCAATCCGTCCAAACAGCAAGGATCCAGACCCAAACCTTTAAGGCTGCCCAAATTTGGCAAGAAGTTGGGCCTGGAACAGGAGAGAAAGGGATCAAAAGATATATTGTGTGCTGCCTGGTTATGATCAAGGCAGGACCAGGGCTGCAGGCTTGGTGCACCTGTTCAAATTGAGCAGGGCCCATAGGGGCCTCCAGATTCCTTGGCCAAGCACTTCCTTTGTGGTGGGGCTCCAGTCCCCACCCAGCTGCGGCTGGGCAAAGGAACTTGGCCACATGAGGCCGTGGGGCTCATTTGATCAGCAATAAGGAATTGGGCTGGGGCTGATCCGGTGGGCTGGGCTGGGACACTGCCCCTGGATGTGGCTCATTCCTGGCAGCTGCTGGCTGATAGAGGCTCAGGGGGGCCTGGTTCCAGAAACCATCAGTGTCCCATCTGGCCTGGCTGGGATAGGGACAAGACTGGATTGACTGACAGCCCCACACCTGAGGTTGCCAAACAGGCAAGTCTGTTTGGACTGCTCTGAGGTCCAGGGGTCAATATGGACAGAGCAGGGCTGCCCAGGAAATCCCAATCTATAAACCTCTGTTCCCTGCAGTTTCATTTCCATAGGATTGTTTGTGACATAGTATAGATCTTTGGAATTCAGGTGGAGGCTCTTCCTGGGGCAATGGGATGTGAGGATGTTCCTTTCTCTTGATGTCCAGTTTGGGCTGCCCCATGGTGTTTTGCACAAATTTTTTTTCAGGCTAGTCTCTTTGTCAAAAGATCACCATCTCAAACACCCTTCAGTCCCTTCCAAAGGCTCTCCTTTTGCTGTCCAGTGTCTGGACCCCATCCCCAGAGCTCCTGTGTCCCTCACACAGTGCTCACTGGACAAGAGGGACAGTTCTTGGCAATATGGCTCTTTGGAACAATACAGGGGCCTGGGCCTGAGAAATCCCACTCTTAATGGGTGCTAGAGGCCAGGCTCTTGTGCCCTGGGAAGGATGGGATGGCAGTATTGCAGAGCTCTCAGCAGATGAGAAGAGAGGGGGCATTCCAAATGGACCTGTCTGGTCCCATAAGGCCCGGCACAAACTGAATGGCTATGAGGCCCAGGTCCTTGGCCAGCCAGACCTGTTGCTGTGGACATGGGTCCCATAAGGCCCCTTGTTTTCAATGTATGCCTGGCCCTGAGTCTAGTTCTTTTTGTTCAAGACACTGCTTGGGCGGGCTGATGGTCACTGGCCCTCAGGTGCATGAAGGCCCTCCAGTGTCACTGGCAAAATGGTTCCACTGAGTCCCTGCCTGTCAGTGGTTCACCTGGCCCACAGGAGTCATCAGTGTCACATTGGATTCCTTGAATTTGACAGCTGGATGACCAATGGACTTTGGCCGGGCCTGAGGAGGGTTTGCACAGCTCTGCCTGTGCAGCCTTTTGGCTCCACAGGGGTTCCAGAGACAGGAGGACCTCTTTGTGTCCCTGCTGGTTTTGGGCTGAGCAGGGAGGGGACCTGGGACCGTGTCACAAGGCCTGGGCCACCATTGCAGTTTCAGTGTTCCTGTCACCTCTCTGTGACAGGCAGATCTACAGTGCCAATGGTCCTCTTTCTCAGGGCTCCTCTAGGGTCACAATGGGATGCTCATGAGGCCGTTGTCATGGTGTCTTTGTTTATTCCCCAGCTGCAGTTGCATTAATTCCATGATTCCATGATGTTCTCTGAGTCACAAATGGCCCTTCTCTGAAACGAGGCTTCAGTCCTTAAGGGCCTCCATGGTTCTCATCTCACCCACTCGCAATGTCCCAATGGACTTGCCTCCATGGTGTCTCATGTGTGTCTGGACCAAAGAGGGACAGTTCTTTTTCTAAAGGGTCACATGGTTCCATGGTTTGAGGGAGACGCCTTGTTGTCACAATGGACCCCTTGGAAAGATGGACCCTGTCCTCTCAACTTTGTCTAAGCACCTTTAGTGTTCACAGTTTCAGGTGGCCAGTCCATTTTCTCCATGAGGTTCTTGGACTGGAATGACAGTATTCTCCATATTCCATAAGGCCCACAGTGTTTCAAAGGCTGATTATATGGTCCTAAGGGAGGGTCAGGAGCCAACCAGACCTGTGTCAGGACAATGGACAGACGGTTTTGGGAGCCAAACCCACTTTTGTTTATAGAGCATCAGGCCGTCTAGCGCTGAGAATTCTTTTCCATAGCTCGGCCTGGCCAGAACCCCTGGTTTCCTCTGCAGATCATCACAACCCTCAGGAAACCCCCAGGAACTGCTGCCGTCCCAACCTTTTGTCTGAGAACTATCGTAGGGAGCAATTTTGGAATTCTCGTTTTAGCCATCCTCAGTGGCACACAACAGACGTTTTTCCCACACTGCCAAAGAAAGCTGGCCCCCACTTTTCTGAAAGCAGATGAAACATTTTATTCGTAGCCCAAAGCACAAGGTCTAGGTCATCGAGTTAAATGCTGCATCATAGTTGAATTCTGTGACATGTTGTTATGTTTACATCCTTGGCATGATAGGCTGACATTAAATACTGTTAAATGTCCAAAGTACCTGTGCCATTACAAAGTGGCTGGTGGCGGGGCCATAAATAGACTGCCATCAAATGCTGTTTTTTTCCCAAAGAATGGATTGTGAATTTAGTGTGCAACATTAAGGAAAATGTTGACATCCAGAACAGAATGTGGATCACCACATGGTGACTTCTACATCATAGTGTCATCTGTGACATTCCAAAACAGTTTATGTCATCACACACAGACTCCCCCAGATGTGGTACTGTGACATCACATGATTAGTTCGGACATCACAAGGGGCTGTTGTTGCTCGCCAAGGGTGCCTGGAAGTGTCCATCAGTGGTGCTGAGAGTGCCATCAGAGGTGGGCAGTGTGACATCAATGGCAATCTGGATTTTGCTGATCCTCTTGCTGGGGGATTTTTCCAGCGCTCTCTGCTAGCCTCGTTGGTACCAGGTGAAGGAGGCCTGGCCCAGACTCTGCCCTGGGGGACACGGGATGCTGTCGGGGGTCCTGTCCCCAGCCACCCCCAGGCCTCAAAATAGGCCTTGGGGTCATCTTTGTGAATATCCTGGGGGGAGGCTGGGGGCTGGCGCCTGGGGTGGGCACAGGGACAGGACCTCCGGTAGCATCCCCGTGTCCCCTGTAATAGAGCCTGGGCCAGAGCCCCTTCACCCCTGTTACAAATGAGGGCTTTAGAGCACTGAAAATCCCCAGCAAGGATCAGCAAAAAGTCAAAGAAGAAATGAACCAAAAGCACAGGACTTGATACCTTAGACTTCAATTTAGCAAAAAGGTACCACTTATGAT
>JALJVW010001889.1:0-22555 GCA_024865655.1 Emberiza elegans
CTGACATGACTTCAAAAGTAGTCGAAACTTTGAACTTTTAGAAACAGTTATTTCCTTCTTGATTACCATGAACGAATTAAAAATAATAATTAACAAATTATTATTTACCGCGGCATATTACAATCCCACAGAAAAAAAGATTTTTTTCAAGTATGGAATAAAACAGCAAAACAAGTTGATCTGCATACTGACATACTGAACAATGGACATGTACAAAACACATCCACAATGTTATGGTTCAGTTCTTTCTCCATCTTTCTTTCTGCTCTGGGTGACAAAGCTCATCAGGAAGAAAACTCACCATCTGGTACCCAGGCATAGTATTTAGTCTCTTCTTAAGTTCTTTGTTCTGTCCTTTTCTGTCTTGAAAGACTTGCCAACTGTATGTGATCGAACAAAAACTAAGGCAATGTGATGTGTTTGTCAAAACAATATTGTTTTCAGAATGCCTTCTCTCCATGAATGGTTATAATTGCCCTCACCAAACTATTTATGAGTCCAGTTTATTAAAGGTATTAGAGATGCCTCTGCCTGAATTAAAGTCCAAAACGAGATCATAGGATGAAGTCAATAGTATGTATTTTATTTAACATTAAATGTGAGATAAAGAGACAAAGAGATAGAAAGGAGAAAAAGAGGTGGGGAGACTGAGACAGATGGATTAAATGGAAAATATAACTTCCTCCACGGATCCCAATAGCATCCTGTTGATCCTTTTCTTCTGATCTTTTTGGTGGTGAGGTCCTGCAAAACCACAAGTTCAATGGATTAATATTTATGTTTGGGCTGGTTAGGAATGGCCAGGGTACCTCCCTGGCCGGTGCTTAAAGCAAGTTGCATTCTTTGTGAACTCTGGATCTGTTGCACCCTCAGGCAGTGCTCTTCAGGGCCTCAGAAAGCTGAGTCTGAGGAGGGCACTTCAGGGGTCTTTGATGATTTGTGAGACCTCTTCAGTTGCCTCTCGTGTGAATTTTCCATGTGAAAGCATGTGGCCTTCTCATCATGGGAAAGGAGGTTATGACTGACTACTCACACCAACAGGTTTGCATTCTGCAGTGACTTCCTCTTTTGTTTCCCTTGAATTGGGGATTCATTAATCTTATTTTTGACTGTCTGAATGGTGAGGATCTGTGCTAATCATCTAGATCTGTTGGAACCAGCAGGAGAAGATGAACTTCATCAGGAATTGGTTGGGTGATAAATGGTTCAGATAATAAGAATAGCTACGTAAGACCTATCTCCATTGACTGAGGAATCTACTGAGGTCACTGGTGGCTATCTTGGATTAGACAGTCTTTTGGTGGCTAAAGTAAGGAAGATAGATTCACACTAAATATAGATTTGTCACTTAATGCTACATTAAGCAGTCTGTGGTTAGAGTGCCGATTTAGAAGCCATTACCTGTGACCAGTCCATGGAGATGCTTGACCCCAGTGGCACAAGAAGAATTTGTTGCTTTGTCAAACGGGAATCTGTTGCCAGTACCACCATATTACTGTTCTCCTTTGTGCTCATGGACGTTTTGACATTAATGTACGACTGACTCTAATGCAAACCCCAGACTACCATCCTGTGATAGCAAGGATCAGTGGATTCATGGGCCTTGTTTTTCAGCTGTTTTAGTGAAAACTAACAGGGAGATTTTGCAGGTAATGTCATTTGTATTCAGTCAATTTGTACTGCTGAACCAGGATAAACAGAGAATGAAATTATAATCATAATTTAATCTAGAACAATTTACGCTAGAAAAGAACTTTAAGGCCATCAAGACCAACTCTTAACCCAACTCTTAACTCTTAACACTGCCAAGCCCCCACTAAATCATACCCCCCAAGTTCCACATTGACACATCTTTTTAAATCTCTCAAGGATGGTCAATCCACCTCTTCCTAGGCAACCCATTCCAGCTCTTGATCATGCATTGAACTACAGTTGTTTTGATGGTTTTGAACTTGTAAAGGCATCCTGTAGTGAACCCCAAGGATACAGGAAAAGCTCCTTGGAGAATTGGTGTTGAGTTTTTCCATGAGCCTTTGTCTTCTGTTCCTCCTGACCCGATGGCCTTGGAACCCTGTCCTTTAACAGTTAAGACAATACTATTGTAACTCTGAGCTATTGGTCAGTTAAGAATATCTTAAACCTGTGTTTTGGCTGGTTTTGAGACCATGCCAAGGATCACCTGAAAAATAGCCCTCTGTACCCCCACAGGAAGAAGAAGCGCTGAACCCTTGCATTCGGATCAAACCTTCACCGCGGAACTAATGGGTTTTCTCTTCCCCTCTCTCCGTTTTCTTGCCATTGCCCCGAGGAGACCTTCCTAGGGTTTGAATGAATTAATGAAAGAGCTGAGGCCACCTGGCTGATATCACTAGCTTGCTAGGAAGGGGGCTGACAGCTGGCTTGGCCTGCATTTCTCAGCTGTTGGGTCTCTGCTGTGTGACTGTAATACTGAGCTAGCAGGGCAATGATATATAATAATCGGGCCTACCTAGAGGCTGCATTATTTATATATAGTTTGGCACAGCCCGGTTCGACCACGGATCCCTTCTGAGAAGATTCGTAGCTGTGGCAAGGCGCCTGAAACCCCGGGGCTTCAAGTTAATTGCCTGTCAAACGCCCGTCAAGCTGGGAAAAGGGACTTCTTGAGTTCTAGAAACTTCTTTTCAGCGGTCAGATTCGAACCTCACTTCTAACACCTGAACATAGATTGTTCAGGAGAACTGACTAACAGGCGCCTTCCACAGAATTCACCCAAAAAGTTGGTATGTATAAACTAACAATTCATGCCCGACCTTCTGGGTTCTGATTTTTTTTTTTTTTTTTTTTTCTGTTTTTTCTGTTGGAAGGAATATGGTTTGCCTCTTCACCCCAAAGCTTTCTGATATCGAGAGAGATTTATTTAACCATTGTAGAAATTCTATCTACTAACAACTTTTCCTTTTCTTCTGGTAAACTTTCAAAAAGCAGTCTTAAAAGATTTATTTTTATGGATTACCTCGCAGCCTGGGCTGTTGGCTGCAGCCTGAGTGACTGGGATAGCTGCTGATTTATCTCCCTGCCCCTGCCTCTGTCTGCTGCCCTAGAGCATCTAGCAGTGTGCAATAAGCACAAGCCAGGGCCCAGCTCACTGCAATGATCTTTTTTCTCCTTAGGTCATCCTGGTACTTCTCTTTCAGGTATTTCCCTACCTCAGCTGGGTTCTGAACTTGTTCATGTGGAAAGTCCCAGAATATAGGGGCAGAGAATTCCTTCAGGATTTGGCCCATATCCTCCCATTTCCCACACTACTCAAGATTTTCCACATCTGGGTCTACTCCTGGGTCGGGGTCTCATCAGCCTGTCTAGAAATCTCAGCCATGATTCTAGAGAAGCTGCAGACTATATAGAGGAACCTTACCAGATTGAATACCAGAAAGATGGTCTCTTTAACATTCAGGGGAAACTGAACATTCACCAATAGGGAGGTAACAGATTCAGAGGACAAGAAGGAAAGCAAAGGCTGAAAAGCCTCATCCCCTGCTCCTCCTCTAACAAACTGGGTGCATAACCATAGCCATGAATCATACACAACTGGAACAGACTCCAGCACCTTTGTAAACTTCTTACAAATCATTACCACCAAGCCCAGCAGGATAGCTATTCTAGTCCATGCCCCTCTACTGCAAAACCTACGTACTAGGGACAATACCGGAGCTATTTCTGGGTAAGAAAATAAACCTAGGGACCATAGAGATATTATACAAAAAAACATAGGGACCAGAAACACATGCAGGCATCCACCCCAAGAGACATTATGAATTCAAACAACATGGCTACTAACTGCTTTATCCCAGTACAGAGTAATTGCAACCAAAATGCAGTCAGAACAGGGTTTTTTGCACTCTCTCAAGCATCATGTTGGGCACCAATTATTTGTCCTGGTTTAGGGTAAATTTTTGAGAAAACCTCCAAAAGGGGCCCCTCCAGAAAGCAAACCCACATGGCCCCTCCCCACAACCAGTTTGGGAAAAATTTCCCTGGAGAGAAGTGGAAAGAACCTGTTTATTTAACAGGCAAAGCACCCCCCAGCACACAAAATGAACAATACCAGATGACAAAACTGATTTGCTGCTCTGACGAGACGGCAAATTCAGAAAGTCTCTCCTGTGGATGCTCGCTCTGTTATCAATCCCTTCGGCACTGGGAAAGGCTGCTGCCCAGAGTAGGCCCCATAGGCCACAAAGTGCAAGCTCTTGGTGCTCCCCAGGTCCCAGTCTGGAGCAGGTTTGAACAGTTCCAAGAAAAGGGAAAGAAAAAAAGACAGTCCAGGGAAAACTTCTGTGCCTCAGCCAGCTAAATTAACTAAAAAGCAAAGGAGGGCTCTGTTTTGCTCCATGTGCGCCCAGACAACACAGTACAGCACAGAATGTGGAGTGCAATCTCTGATAACAAATGCTGTGCTTCTTCTTCTCCCTACCTTCACTCGCAGAGCCAGTCTTGAAAGAACAGAATAGAATATCCAGCACAAACAGAACAGATGATTGGGGATAAAAGCATCATAAAGTCGCCCTAGGGCAACCACAAACAAAAAGATGTTTTTACCAAGCAGAAAGGTACCACAAGCAAATAAGACATGTCGATGTGGCAAGTAGAAAAAAGGTCTAAGAATTTTCCAGTGGAAGAAAACTGAAAAACAACTTCCAGCTTAAATTGTAACATACTAACTTTTTGTGATTGGAGAATAGTAACATGAATATGGTAATTATAGTAGTTATGCTAGGCTCTAGGTAACAGTAAAGGTATTGATTGGTTGTTATGTATTAGATGCTCAGCAAAGAAAAAATATATAATGCATTGTAACCAAAATTAAAGGGTCTTCAGGCTTGCCTTTAAGCTGGAGCTGACAGCTGAAGGCAAAGGCTCTGTCACCACGACCCTGGACTGCTGTAACATCTTGGATACAATAAACTGCATTTTAAAGAGCCACCTGAAGCCCTGCATCCCTCATTATGGCTCTTACATTCCTGGGTGCCATTTCCAGTCTCAGTTGGACAGCACACCCCCTAAACCCACAGTGGTGCTGCTGCCCTGCTCCCTCTCGCCCTCCCAGCATGTCCACACCGGGTCTGGACCTGGGAGCAGCTCCGTGTTGGCAGTGCCGGCACTCAGGGGGCTGCTGGTGCCTGCAGGGCTGTGGGGCAGCAGGAGTGCAGACACAAATAGTGTGCTCCAGAGGGGCTCTGTCCTGGCTCTTCACTGCTCCTTAACCAAATGCTGCACCAAGAGCTTTGCTGCTCTTCACTTGGTCTGTAAACATCACATCAATGAAATGTGCTGTGGGAAATGTACCAGAGTGCACAGGGAGTGCACAGGTAACTGGGGCTACAATTAGAGAAAACTGAGGACTTCCACTGGCATCCTGATAGGACTTATAAAAGTATGGAAATTATACAGTAAATCACAGTTGCTGCTCCCTGGTTGGAATGTGGTTGGCAGGACTTGAAACCTATTCCACAATGATTCTGCCCACACACACACCTGCTGAGGGGAGATGGAGTGGAGTGGAGGGGTGGAGGGAGTGGAGTGGAGTGGAGTGGGTGGAGGGGGTGGAGTGGAGTGGAGGGAGGGAGGAGGGTGGGGGGTGGAGGGAGGGAGTGGAGTGGAGGAGACACTGTGGCCAGGCTCTGTGGGAATCCTTGCAGGGAAGGGAACTCGATGGCACTTTGCAGCTGATAAACCACATAGCACCTGTCAGGAAAGGGAGATAGGGAAGATGTCCTGCTGCTGAGCCAGCAACTCTGCTGAAATCTCTCTCCTCAGATTAACTAAGTTCATAAAAGCCTAGACCAGTAGTATTAATGCACACCTCCATCCCAAAGTTCCCCACGCACAAGGTACAACCATCCCTCACTGGGCATGAACTTTGTATTCTTTTGACTCTATCTTTAAATGGAAAGTGAGAGAATGTTACACCCACGTAGTAACAGTGGTATGTCTGACTCGAGTCAGTCAAGCTCCACCAAAAACACAAAGAAATAGTATAAAACTAAAATCAAGAATGAGAAAAGTTGGGGAAGATTCCTTGATATCTGCAGGGGTCAGTCGAGGGGCTGAACCTGTCTTCTTCCCTATAAGGATGCCTGTTGGGTAAGAATCATACTTTATGCACAATGATTGTTTTACTGGGGATTAGAGCTTGTCTCTGTATTCCTTTGAGTGCAATTTTACAGTCAGATACTGTAACTGACAATCCTTGAACCTTAACCTGTCATGATTTTATATTAATAAAGGGAGTTACTCCATAAACTGTCAGTGTGAGTCCTTCCTGAGTGCTGGCAGCACGGAACACACTCTAATAAAAGGGAAGAGCTGCTGAGGGGTCTCTTTTGTGCTTTTGGTGTTTTCCTAAGCGTGCTGCTTTCAAAGCAAACCAGCAGGGGTTCCCAAGTCAGAACTACAATTTAACAGGAAAATTAAAATAAAATGCAGTAGTACAGAAACACTGACAGAGTCAGAATACAACCTGACATTCTGTTGGTCAGGGTGTTGGCAGCAGTCCCATTAAATGGTGGCTGCAGTCCTCCTGCAGTGACAGATGTGGTTCTGTTGGAGCAGTGATCCTGTAGAAGGGTGGAGTTTCCTCTGAAGATCCAGTGGTGGTGTAGATGGGCCTGGTTTTCCTCTGGGAATCCAGTGGAAAAAGGCTGCTTGTGGTATTTCAAACCTCATATTATATCCAGTTGGGAATGCTTGGCTCCTCCCCCTGGGTGGATCATCTCCTAATGGGATGATGTAATTTTATCAGTCATGCAGTGAGACTCAATGGCCCTTTAACAGAAGATATCTCCCAGAATTATGAGGGATGGGTCATGGAAGAGATAAAGAACACTGCCCCACCTGGTTTTAACAGATGGTAATAGAAGACATACTTCTGGTTATATCTTGCATTGCAACCTACAACACTAAGTCAGACAAACACCCCCCAAACCAGCAGGACTGCTCAGTGAAGGGTCCCCCAAGAGGACAGCAACAGACTGGTTGGGGACAAGGGTCTTGGCTTTCCTGGGACACTGAAATACAAATTAAATAATATGGGGTGAGTAGGCCTCCCAACACTATAGGTCAATGTAGCCTCTCCTTTTCACGTGGCAGTCACAATGGCCCCTTGGTTCCATGAGGTTCTGTCATGTCACAGTGGAATTCCTGGTTTTCTAGGGCCACAATGGCTCCATGTGGCTTTTACCCATTGGTTCAGTCATCTTCCATCATGTCACAATGATCTCCTTGGTTTGAAAAAAGCTCCACTGTGTTACAACAGCCCTTGGTTCCATGCAGGTCCACAGCAGGGTCTCCTGGGGCCCACAGGTTCACAGTGCCCCATGGGTTCCATGCAGCCCTGCTGTGTTAAAACAGACCCTTGGTTCCACAAGGCCCCACCATGGAGTGGGTGCCCACAGGTTCTGCAGTGTCACAGTTTTTTTTTTCCATGAGGCCCTGCTGTGTTAAATGGCCCCTTTCTTCCAGAAGACCCCACAGTGTCACAGTGGCCCATCGGTTCCATGAGTGGGTGCTTTGGAGTTCCAGTACCCTCAACAGCTGGAGGGACACTGTGCCAGATCAAGCAGGCATCTCAGTTTTGTTCTGCTCCTCAGCACGCTGAGCAGCTCCACTCAGAGCACAGAACTGCAGGAGCTCAACACCCAGGTAACCTGTGCACTGTCATCCCCTTCTCCAGGGACACACAACACCACCTTCAGCTTCAGCTTGGAGGTCCCAACTGCTTTCTCTCCCAGCAGCATCCACTGCTGCTGTGTGTTCTGCCTGGGGACACGGTGGTGTGCTGCACCCTGGGGCCAAGGCTGGCTCTGGTGTCTCCTGATGAGGTTTTCCCCTGTTCTCTCCTGGGTCCCAGCAGGAACTCTTGGACCAGAAGCAGTTTGGTAACACCTCAAATTCCCATTCTTGTCTCAGGGACAGCTCTGGCCTCAAGCAGGGAGATTGCACAACAGCTCGCAAAAGCTTCGTTCTGCCAGTGGAAAATTGAAACTAATTTTTTTCTGCAAAAACTCTTTATTACAAAATAATGGCTGGCAGTTGCTGAGGAACAGGATAGCTTCTGGCTGGTGCCTGCACAGCTCACCTTGTCATCCTGCCAGTGCTGTTGGTCTTGGACCAGCTGCAACTGCAGCGGGCACACCTGAAAGAGGCACAAGGCCCAGCTCAGCCCAGTCCATACTCCAGGAGCATCTGCACCCCATGGTACCAGCTGTCAGGGCAGACACAGCCCCCAGCTCCAGCCCTGACAAACACTTTGTCCTTGTAGAAGGGGAAGGAAGAAGCTCCCAGACTGCCCCGAACAGAGCTCAGGGCACTGAGCCCTTTTCCATAGGCTGTGCCTCAGCAGGAGGGCTGCTGCTCACCCAAGGCACTGAAGAACTCTTCTACTTGAGCTCCTTGGAAGCCCCAGGCACTGGGAGCAAACTCTCCCTCTCCTGATGCCTAAAACATCCCTTCTGGCTCCTCCATTGATGTTCCACCTGCACAAAGGGTGGGAGGAAGGGTCACATGGAGCAAAAAGATCTCTGGATGTCAAGGCAAGGAGATGTCTCTTCAATGAACCTGAATTGCAGCAGAGAACATTGAGGGTATAAAAGGACTTGTGGGCTCTGGAAGAGAGTCAAGTGTGTGTCTGGGCACTGGAGTGAAGGTGCATTTGTGAAGGCCATGAGGTGCCTCAAGAGAGAGAAAATACAATTCTGTGCCCACAGTGAGGAGAGGGAGAAGGAAGGAAACAAGCAGAGGACTCCAAAGCACTGCCTGGGGAAATGTGTCCTGTTCCAGAGGAGCCTGAGGCTTTGCAGAGCCAGTGAAAGCCCATTTTACCTGCCCAAGATTCCTGCTGGCACAGCATTGAGCTCCCCTCCACTCTGTGTTCTCTTCTGATGATGCAACCAGACCCAGCACACATTCCAGGCCTTTCCTTGGGTGCCATGACAGCTGCTTCCCTTCTGCTCCAGCAGCCTGCTATGTATTCAGAGAGGAGATGATTCCATTCTTTTAAAGCATCAGAAAAGCTGTCCCTCAGAACTCTCCATCTCTGGAACCATCCTCTGAGCACCAGCAGTGCAGCTGCTGTTCAGCCCTCGGTACAAAACTCTGCTCAGCTTAGTCCATCACTCAGGTCAGCTGCTCCATTCCTTTCCACACCAATCCAAACCCCTACGTGTTGCCTACCCTTGCCTAGGCACGGCAGAAGCAACTCCCCATGTCCAGCTTTTGGACCGGAGCTGATTTGAACAGCAAGCTCCAGAGTTGTGTCGGTCATTTTGGGTGTGCCAGGAATCCTTCCCACAGGCCAGTGGTCCCTGGCTGGAGTCAGTCAGCCAGACAAGACTGCCTGCTGCAGCCCTGACTGCTTTGCCCAAGCAGGCCATGGACTGACAGGGATGTATATTCCCACCTCTTGATGGGAAACAGCACTGGAATCCTTCAGGGACGTTTGAGTGGACTGAAGATCAATGCCAGTGCCTACCTGCAGACAAGGCCAGTCTGTGTCCCTGCCAGGAGCTGTTCTCTGCAGGATGGTTAGTTTTTTTCCTTAGAGTCCCTTTGGAGATTTCACTCTTGGCAAGGGCAGCACTCAGGGCTTGAGCCTTCTTTCTCCATTCCAGTTCTCCATTTTCTCTCTGCTTCAAAGCAGCAGCCACACGCTCCAGCTCTTCCCTCATGGCTTCCCTCTCAGCTTTCCCTTCTCATTTCACTTAGTTCCTTTTTTTTTAAGGTAGTTGTGTGCATTAAATTCTGCTTTTCCAGCATTCTCATCTGCTTCTGGTACAACTGGATTTCCCTCTCCCGCTCTGACAGGTCAGCAGTCATGTGAGTGAGATGCCCTTGCATCTCTGCTGCTTCTTGCTGGAGCATTTCCATTTGCTTTTCCTGTGTTTTGAGATTTTCCTTTTTAATTTGAAAGATGGACATTACAGTCGGGAATTCTTCTTGAAGGGAACTATTCCTGTCTATGGCTGTATTTGCTCACGTTTCAGAGGCTGTGACTGATTCTTCCAGAAGTTTGATCTGACACTCCAGTTTTTCTTTATTTGCCTGCAGACTGTCCGGTTCATACTCCAAAAGAGGGAGAAAAAGAGTCAGTGATTCAACATCTGTTTGCTTTTCATACCAGATCTGCCCACCTGCCGCAGGGGCAGGCACGGGCTGCTCCTCTCTCCCCACCTCTCGGCATGCTGCAGATCTTTCCTGGGCCCCCCTTGCTGATGCATCTTTCCCAGCTCCCTCAGCCTGCCCCAGGTTCCTTTCTGCCCTTCCCCGACCTCTTGGAGCCCTGCTCAGGTGTTCCTTTGGGGAGGAATAGAGTCCTGAGTGTGGACACTGAGAACTACAGCTTCAAGGGCAGAAAGCTCCAGCGGGCAGGAAAATCAGCAGCCTCAGGCCTACATGGGTTTGACACGACTATGACATCATTTCCTCCTTATTCAGAATAATGCAATAAGGAAAGTTAAAATGGAGAAAAGTGCACCTTAGATATGGCAAGAGAGGGCCCAAAAACAGCAAAGAAATGGCCCTTCATGGCATCTCCCATTCTTACCAGCACATCCTTGCTTTCCTTCTCCATGTTCTCCACTTCGCTCTGCAGAGACTCCACCTCCTGATGAAGAGTCACAGCCTCTTCCTTTCTTGCAGTGGCCTCTTCCTTCAGCGCAGTTTCTAGAGAGTTCTTGTGTTCTGCCCTCCACATCACTGCACCAGGGAAGGGGGAGAAGGGGAAAAGCAAAGCAAAAGCAAACTGATGTGCATCCTGCATCTCTTCCAGGCTGTGTTTGCCAGGCCCTAAGCCCACAAGGGCTTCCAAAGCTGACAGAAATGAGGGAAACTTCAGGGCAGAGGAAAAAAAAAGGCATGAAAAAACCAAGGTTTAGGGGATTATGAAAGTGTGTTTGCTTTTAGGCTTAGGCAGAGTGGGCAGTCAGACAGAGAGGAGTGGAGAGGAGCCCGTCCAGCCCTGCTACAGAGAGGCTGTAGTGGACCCCAAAGATACAGGAAAAGCTCCTTGGAGAATTGAATGCTGAGTCATTCCTGAGCAAGTGTTATCTTGTTCCTCTGACCCGACCGTGTTGAAACCCTGCCCTTTAATCAGTTAAGACAATACTATTGTAACCTATAGCTATTGGTCAGTTAAGGAATATGCTTAAACCTGTGGCTATTGGCTGGTTTTGGATCCATGCCAAGGCTATAAAAATAGCCCTCTGTACCCCCACAAGGGGGAGAAGAAGAAGCGCTGTAACCCTTCGCAGACCTCCCGAATAAACCTCACTGCGGAACTTCGGCGTATTCTCTTCCCCTCTCTCTCCGTCTGCTATGCCATTGCCCCGAGGAGACCTTCTTAGCAGCAGAGCTGAATTCATGAAAGAGCTGAAATTCACTAAGCTGATATCACTAGCTTGCTAGGAAGGAGCTCGGTGGCTTGGCCCCTGCTTAACTCAGCTATTGGGTCTCTGCTAAAGACTTGATCTACTGAGCTAGCTGGGCATATTATATATAATAATCGGGCCTACCTAGAGAGGCTCGCTTTATTATATATATTTTGGCGCCAACGACGTTCGACAACGGATCCCTTCTGAGAAGATTCGTAGCTGAGCATCGAAACCCCCTGGGGCTTCAGTTAATTGCCTGTCAAACGCCGCTTTGCTGGGAAAAGGGACTTCTTCGTTCTAGAGGGAAACCTCTCTTCCAGCGGTCAGATTCGAACCTCACATCTAACACCTGAACATAGATTGTTCGAGGAGAACTGACTAGCAGACGCCTTCCACAGAATTTGCCCCAAAGGATTGGTATGTATAATTAACATTTGCGCGCGACCTTCTGGGGTTCTGATTTTTTTTTTTGGGTTTTTTTTCTTTTTTTTTCTGTTTTTTTTCTGTTGGAAGGAATATGGGTGCCTCTTTACGCACCCCAAAGCTTTCTGATATCGAGAGAGAGATTTATTTAACCATTGTGGAAATTCTATCTACTAACAACTTTTCCTTTTCTTCTGGTAAACTTTCAAAAAGCAGTCTTAAAAAATTCGTTTTATGGATTACCTCGCATTTTCCTGAAACTAATAAGAACACTGTTACTGACGATTCCTTTTGGGACAAAATAGGCAACACTCTCTATATAACTCAAACTAGACAAGATTTCTCTGTTACTAATTTCTTGCCTTTATTTCATTTTATAACTAAAAGCGTTCAGAATTTTAACTCGCAAAAACTTTTGCAAACGTGTTCAGTTAGTGGCCTTTCGAATGCAAATGGCTTGAGTGATAAGACTCTGCTAATCAGCCCGGATGCCACTGTCCCCGCGGGCTCTGAGATAACACTCTCCTCTCCCACCGCGGGTCCTGGGGGGCCCGACCCCCATAGCAGTTCCTTATCTAATTCGCCACACATCCTGCCTACCCCTGGCCTGGCTTCCTGTCCTTGCCAGGTTCCGAGGGTCTCGTTCCCGTCCCCAGCCAATCTCCCCCCCGCGCCTTATCCTGCCCCCTCCCTCGCTCTCCCTCCGGCCGCGTTTCCGCCGTCCCCCCCCGACATCCCCCCCACCGCTGCCGCCTGTGTTCGCTCCTCCCCGCGCCGCCCCTACCGGGACCTGCCCCGCCCCGTCCCCCTCCCTCTCCCTTGGTTCCCTCCGCCCCTACCCCCCCATCCTGCCGTGTGGGTGGCACCCGCCCCCACCTCTCCTGCCGTCCCGCCCCGCGCCTCTCCCGCCGGCTCTGTCCTCCCCGCCCCTGTCCTCAGCCTTTCCCGGGACAGGAGAACGTCACTAGCGCCGTCCAAACACCTATCCACCCCTGTAACCGCGGTATTTCAATCCGCAACGCGGATTGCGTGCTCCCCAACTCCCTATCCCCGCACCCCCCACCCTGTTCAGCCCCCTGCCCCCTCCGCGCCTCCTCAACACCCCTCCTTCCCCCCGAACGGAATTTCAGAAACCCTCCAAGTTATGAAACCCCACCGTTCCTGTGCTTGTGGTGCTTCTACCCTGGTGCCAATAGCGCCACCCTCTGACCAGCCTGTGAAACCCTTGAAAAACGTTTCTAAGTGAATAAAACGCAAATCCAAATTAATAATACAGTCCTCCTCAGAGGCCTCCTCCAGTGAATCAGATTCTGAAACGATTCATTCAGACCCATGGGCTCTCATTAAGATGGAGGTCGCCAAGGCTGGTGATTGGGATCTTGCACAGAAAATTAATGCATTTCCAGTCGAGTACAAGCAAGGACGGAACGGTGGAGCAGCCACCACTAAAATGTGGAAAGCAATTTCGAATAAGGAATTAGTGCAATTAAGAAATATAGCCAAAGACCATGGCAGAAGTGCACATATCTTTAGAAATTTTCTAGAAGCTATGTTCTCTGCACATGTTTTACTTCCACATGATGTAAAAAATATTGCAAATTGCCTCCTATCCCCAGCAGAATATATGCTATGGGAAAGGAATTGGAAAAAACATTTGAAAATATTATCAGATTCCTATGCTGCAGATGCTAATAAGACGAACTTTTCAGTGGAACAGCTTGCAGGTGAAGGTGCATTACAACAACCTGCAGATCAATTAGAAACTTTAACAAAAGACGCATTACAAGATGTTGCAACTGCAGCAAAAACCTCTCTGCTTCTCATGCATGATGAGTCAATGCCAACAATGCATTTTTCTACTATTAAACAAGGGTTAGATGAAAGTTTTATTAAATTTGTGGACAGAATTAAAGATGCTTTGGAGAAACAGATTGAAAGTGCAGAGGCAAGGAAGGAACTCTTATGTAAGCTTGCTTTAAGTAATTCAAATGAAAAGTGCAAAGCCATTTTGAGGTCCCTACCCGTGGATACAAACCCTACTATAGAGCAAATGCTAGAATGCTGTACGCGTCACATGTCCACTGAAAACACAGTGGCTCAAGCAGTCGCTAAGGGTATTGCTGAAGGAGTTTCTGGGGCTTATGCAGTAATGACTTCTAAAGACCAAGCTAAGTGCCATCACTGTGGCGAACTTGACATTACATAAAGGACTGTCCTGAGAGGTCACCCCCCGATACCACCGCTACCCTCATCAGAGACCCCAGATCCAGCAACGCCTCCAGCAGCGTCCGGGAAACGCCTTTGGAGAGCCCGGTCCAGGGGCCCCGGCGATGACAACAAATCAAAGGCCATCCAGACCCAACCACGCCAGCCCAAGGCGTTCCAGACCACAAGAAGAGGATTCAACCCACGGGACAACCCAGATGGGAACCCGCCGACAACTGGTAACTGCTTTGTCCATTGAGTTTACTAATGACAATGTCCACAGAATTCCCACTGGTAAATATGGACCTAAAGGTGATCCCTCAGACATTTTAATTACAGGGGACTCTCTTAATTGCCCAAAGGAAATATTTGTTGTTCCAGAAGTGCTTACGGTGATGCCAGGACAAGAAATCCTCATCCAGGTATATTGTATGGACTTACCATTTTTTCTTTCAAAGGGAACTCCAATAGCACAAGCCTTTTTGCTTCCAAAGAATCACAGGGAACAGATACCTCTCAACCCTACAGCCATGTGGGTACAAGTCGTGGGAACATCCAAGCCTTTCATCGAGTGCGGCCTCACCTGCAAAGGAGAGTTGACCCACCTGCCAGGGATGCTGGACACCGGTGCTGACGTGACCATCATCGCTCGCTCAGATTGGCCTAAGCGCTGGGAGCTACAACCTGTTGCAGGTATGATTTCCGGGATTGGTGGAAATACAGTATCCATGAGGAGCAAGCACAACATCCTTGTTGAAGGTCCTGAAGGTCAGATGGCAACCATCCGCCCATTTGTGGTAAGGGCCCCCATCACCCTTTGGGGTAGAGACGTTTTATCTCAGTGGGGAGCCACCTTAAGTATTCCCACTCGGGATTTTTCAGTGGGGCCACTGAGTTAGGGGCGCTTCCTGAAACACCTCGACTCATCTGGAAAAGTGACAAGCCTATACATGTCCAACAGTGGCCCCTTTCTAAAGTTAAGTTCCGCGCCCTAAACGCTCTTGTGGAAGAACAGCTAGCTAAAGGTCATATCGTGGAGTCCGACAGCCCTTGGAATTCTCCTGTTTTCGTTCTACCAAAACCTGGGACAAACAGATGGAGGCTTCTCCACGACCTTCGCAGAATCAACGAGGTCATCGAGGACACGGGCTCCCTCCAGCCTGGTTTGCCCTCCCCATCGATGTTGCCTAGAGACTGGGAACTTGTTGTCATAGACATTAAGGACTGTTTCTTCAGCATTCCTCTACATCCAGATGATGCTCCTCGGTTTGCCTTCTCCGTTCCTTCGCTTAACAACGAGGCCCCGCTCAAAAGATACCATTGGACCGTTCTTCCTCAGGGACTTAAAACGTCGCAGAGTATCTGCCAGTGGTATGTGGCTCACATCTTGTCTCCCATTCGGAAATTATTTCCAGATTCCATAATCTACCATTATATGGATGATATCCTGGTGTGTGCTTCAGACAAAACTCATTTGGACAACACAGTTAAAAAGACTATTGAAGCCATAGAAAAGGCAGGGATGGAGATTCGTGAGGACAAAATCCAGTACATCAAGCCATGGACTTACCTTGAGTCCAGATCCGGGAAAGGACCATCGTACCTCAGCAGATCACCATACTTGATGACCCAAAACCTTGAGAGACTTACACAGCCTGTGTGGATCCATCAACTGGGTACGTCCACTGCTAGGAATTACAACAGAGGACCTTGCTCCCTTGTTCAACCTTCTTAGGGGACCTAAGGAATTGGACTCTCCCTGCACTCTCACAGAAGAAGCCAGAGGTGCCATTGTCAAAGTCCAGGAAGCTCTGTCTTCACGCAAAGCTCATCGCTTCGACCCCAGCCTGCCTTTCCAGTTCATCATTCTGGGAAAAGCACCCCGATTCCATGGACTGATTTTTCAATGGGACTCTCAGCTTCGAGATCCTCTGCTGATACTAGAATGGATTTTACAAGTAACCAGCCCACAAAGACACTTACCACCTACCAGGAGATCATAGCTCACCTAATAAAAAAGGCTAGGACTCGCCTTCGCTCTCTTTCAGGTTGTGACTTTGAATGCATATACTTGCCAATAACTCTTACTGATTTTGAGGATCTGATCCAAACTAATGAGAGTCTTCAATTTGCCTTAGACAGCTACACTGGTCGAACCACAGCTGCAATCCCAAAGCACAAACTTTTTAATTCTAAGGAAACCTTTCATTTGATTCCAAAACGAATCCAAAGCGTAAGACCTCTTAAAGCTCTAACCCTCTTTACTGATGGCTCAGGGTCCTCCCACAAGTCAGTGATTACATGGAGAGACCCCCCAAACTCAAAATTGGGAATCTGACATACAAATTGTACAGGGTTCACCACAGATTGCAGAATTAGCAGCTGTAGTCAGAGCTTTTGAAAGATTTAAAATGAACCCTTTAATCTGGTCACAGATTCAGCTTATGTTGCTAGTATAGCTATGAGAGCAGAACACGCTCTTCTCAAAGAGGTTTCTAACCCAAAGTTGTACCAACTGCTCTCTAAATTGGTACGCCTAATCTCCCACAGAAAGCAGCCTTACCATATAATGCATGTGAGGTCCCACACGGACCTTCAAGGTATTATTGCAGAAGGCAACAGGAAAGCAGATGCTTTAGCAATGGCTGCAGAAACTGCTAATATTCCTGACATCTTTGCCCAGGCAAAGCTGTCTCATGCGTTTTTTCATCAAAATGTGCCTGCCCTTAGGAGAATGTTCAAACTCTCAAAGGATCAGGCAAAGGCTATTTGTGGCTACATGTCCAAACTGTCAGACCTATCAGATACCATCTATGGGAATGGGAGTCAATCCCAGAGGTCTGAGCAGCTGCCAGCTGTGGCAGACAGATGTAACTCACTTTGCACCGTTTGGAAGATCAAAATACGTGCATGTATCGGTTGACACATTCTCAGGAGCTGTGTTTGCATCATCACATGCAGGAGAAAATGCACTGCATACAATAAAACACTTTCTACTCGCTTTTGCCACCCTGGGAGTACCAAAGGAAATCAAAACAGATAACGGACCAGCCTACACTTCCCGTAAGTTAAAGGAGTTCTTCAATGCATGGGGCATAGCACACAAGACTGGCATACCTGTAAACCCCACAGGACAATCCATCGTGGAAAGGACACATCAAACCCTCAAAAGAGTCCTCAATCAGCAGAACAGAGACACGAAAATCACATCTCCAGTGGAAAGACTTTGTAAGGCTCTCTATGTCATCAATTTTTTGAACTGTTCAGTTTCAGAGCCTGATCCACCAATACTTCGCCACTTTGCAAATTCCACCCAAGCAAAGCTTACTGAAAAACCACCAGTGCTCGTGAAGGATCCTGAATCACATCAACTTTCTGGGCCTTATCAGCTGATTACTTGGGGTAGAGGACATGCGTGTGTGCTACTGCCATCCGGTCCAAGGTGGTCCAGGAAAAATGTAAAACCATACTTAGAATCTACAAATACCGCTCCTGCAGATGAAGACAAGAACTCTCCTGAGGCAAACACAAGACCACCTCAGAACCAAACCAGCTCGGCCTGGAGAAGAAGACGTCGCCGAACTCCCTCTAACACCAGCACAGACCGCCCCATCACAAGACAGCAGACAAAACTGAGGACAACATAATGTCCTGCTGCATCAAGCCATAGATAGCCTTAACACGAAAGTGTTTTTTGAATTATGTGTTGTTACTCTGTTTTTTGCATTTTAAATACCCTATTGTTCCTTTTCTCTAACTTTTTAAAAAAAACCCCTCCTGCTTTCTACCCACTCCTTCTCCCTTAGCATAACTTAGAAATTAAAAGAAAAAGGGGGGAGGACAGGAACAGGAAAAGATCTAGGCAAAACCCTCTCATCATAAAGATAACAATTTTGTTTATATTCCCTATCAGAAGCCCTATTCCTGCCCAAAGATGAAAAATATCTCCGTTGGTGCTGTCCTCACTGCAGCCTGGATGCTCTTCACTGCACCGCATGTCTCCGGCTGGATCAGCCCTCAGCCCAGTCATAATGTCTGGGTAACCTTAGCAAAAACGCTAAAACAGGACAACCTGTGCTTGTCCATGGGAAGCATTGATAACCCACTTTCCACATGTCTAGTAGGAATTCCCTTTGTTGCAGATGATTGGCCTTTCTATAACTCAGAGGTTCTCCCACCACAGGTAAGACACCCAATGTGGTTGATACTTGGGACGAGTGGACAAAAATTCTGCCAGATGATAATCAGGAGCCCCAAGAATTGGATCTATTGGGGTCCTCCATGGCCACATATTGTGTCAAATTTTACTTTAGATGTCCAAAAATAGTAATTGGCCAGGAATTGACCAGAACAAAAACACATATCGAAAAGATGTATCACCAATTAACAAAGCCTATAACCCTCACGATTGGTGCAATTACACGGCTCGTGTGATCTCTGTGTCCTCGCTCCATCCCAAAGTACTACCCAAGGGAATGTTTCTCATCTGTGGTGACAGGGTTTGGGCAGGGATCCCCTCCCGACTCCAGGAGGTCCCTGTACCCTTGGAAAACTTTCCACCCTTACTCCAAACATCACCCTGTTACATAATTGGAAAAAGGAAAGCGAATCAAAACGCCAAAAAAGGTCCTACACTGAATTTGATGAAAATTGTGACCCTAAATTGTATGATTGGAACAAACCGAAAAAGATTGCGGTCTCCTTGTTTTTACCATGGGTAGCTGCAGCTAAAGCCCTCGGTGAAATCAGTCACCTTGGGTGCTGGCTCAGTAAACAAGCTAATGCTACATCTGCAGCCCTGAGTGATCTCTTAAAGGATGAAGAAACTACAAGACAAGCTTCACTCCAGAATCGAGCAGCAATCGACTTCCTGCTGCTTGCCCACGGACACGGCTGTGAGGACTTCAAAGGAATGTGCTGCTTCAACCTCTCTTCACGATCGGAATCCATCCATGCGAACATCCAGAAACTGAAAGATCTCGTGAAGGACTTGAAAGTAGAAACAATTCCAGACTGGGTTAATGAACTTTTTGGGCATTGGGGATTAACAGGATGGGCTGCTTCCTTTGGTTAAGGGAATTTTGCTGATTCTCCTTGTAGTTGTGATTGTGTTAGCTATGTTCTCGTGCCTTGTTCACTGTTTCAAAAGAACTATAGGGGATGCCTTTTTAGTAAAAACAGAAAGGGGAGTTGTAGTGAACCCCAAGGATACAGGAAAAGCTCCTTGGAGAATTGAATGCTGAGTCATTCCTGAGCAAGTGTTATCCTGTTCCTCTGACCCGACCGTGTTGAAACCCTGTCCTTTAATCAGTTAAGACAATACTATTGTAACTCTGAGCTATTGGTCAGTTAAGGAATATGCTTAAACCTGCGGCTATTGGCTGGTTTTGGATCCATGCCAAGGCTATAAAAATAGCCCTCTGTACCCCCACAGGGGGAGAAGAAGAAGCGCTGTAACCCTTTGCAGATCTCCTGAATAAACCTTCACTGCGGAACTTCGGCGTATTCTCTTCCCCTCTCTCTCCGTCTGCTTGCCATTGCCCCGAGGAGACCTTCCTAGCAGCTGAGCTGAATTCATGAAAGAGCTGAAATCACCTGGCTGATATCACTAGCTTGCTAGGAAGGGGCTCGGTGGCTTGGCCCTTGCTTAACTCAGCTATTGGGTCTCTGCTAAAGACTTGATCTACTGAGCTAGCTGGGCATATTATATATAATAATCGGGCCTACCTAGAGAGGCTCGCATTATTATATACATCCCAATTGTGCAAGCAAAATTTTGTCCACTCTAAAGGAGACAGGAAAATTTGCATAAATACATTTGTAAGATAGGCCAAATCCTGACACTTTGCACTGTGGCTAGTGCTTCCATACTTCATTAACATTGGAGGATTCAGTGAGACTCCCCAGATATATTCAGCCTTTAAACTGTCATAAATGAAAGAGTTACTGCTCTTCCTTGAGAGTTTAAAAATGCCATTCCAGCAGTTTCATCCTTATATGGCTTAATTTAGAGATACCTCACTGACACTAGCCAGACCTTGGGAAAGGTCAAGAAAATCCATAATTAGATGCAATGAAAGAGAAAAGGAAGCTGGTTGTCCTACTTAGAGCAACAAAGTAGCAAGTCATTGGCATTTTTATTTTCACTGCATATCTTATTCAGAGGTTTCAAAGGAAAGACAGCAGGACTGTGTGGTGCCTTACAAGGCACAGCCTTAAGATATGTGAGCAATGCTTCAGGTTGGCTTTTCTTTGTAATTTGAGAGAGAAAGTAATACTTTTCAAGGATGTGTACCTTTATGTTCTCTTCCCACCCACATCAGTACTTAGTCTTGTCATTCTCAAGGGTGAGCAGCTTTAAGGATTTGATTTACATTTTTGCATTTTGATTGTCACCCACTGACAATAACAGAAGTACCATGTCAAGCTCAAGTGTGTAAATGACTGGACATAGTAAAAACAGAGTTCTCTGCCTCTGAAGCACTAACTTGTGGAATTCAGGAGTTGTCTGTCCTTTTTGTTGGTCTGCCAGATGATGCAAATTTTAATACTTTTGTACTTTGCTTTGCTCATCTGAGCAGTGCTTACATCCTTTACAATTGCATTGAACTCCCAATGTAGATGTCCATTCAAGAGATGTCACCTATAGTTTTAATTTCTTCTGTAAGATTCCACCTTAACTATACCATCTAAATTTCCTCACCTCATCTTGTTTTTCACCAACATATAGTATTTGATCCTTCCACAATTTGATACACTGGAGAGATTAATTCTTCCGTAAATTTGCCTTAAGTCTGCATTCAAGAGTTTTCCACAATTTACCCCATTCCTGGTCCCCTTGAATCAATATTGTTTTGGTATCAAATTCAAAGCCAAGCACCAGGACACCAACTTATTTTATAGGGAACCTCTTATCACAAGCTTGATTTCTTTTTTCCCAACTTCCCTTAATATAGGCAGCAGCAACAACTTCTTATGAGTTTCATGAACTTGAAAGAACTTCTTGAACTTCTTCCAGGAGGCAAGGACATATCCCAGGAAAGCAACAAAGTCTATCTGAGTTTTTTTTATCTAGCACAGAGTCAAGTTTCTATTTAATAGGAGTAAATAGTAAGTTTCTGTTGAGTCCAATGACACCAGGATTTTGCCTATGTAGCTCAGAATTGTGTCTTAAAAAGTGTTCCTTCCAGCCAAGAGAAGCGTGAGTTATTCAAATGCCTACTTTCAAACTTGCTTCACAATGAATTGGTTGTTTTAGAATCTCTTCTACATGAACAGAAAGGAACCATTCAATTCTGTTGAAAGCTTTTCCTTTCTATTGGTGTGAAAATACATTCAGAAATATGCATAAATTTCATTGTTTTCTGAAATTATATTTCTTCTTTAGAAAACAATTTTGCAGTCTTCAATGATTTATTTCACAGAATCACAGAATGAATCAGATGGGAAAGGACCACAGTGGGTCATCTGGTCCAACATTCCTTACTCAAGCAGGGTCATCCCAGAGCATAGGACACAGGCTCGTGTCCAGATGATTCTTGAATATCTACACTGAGGAAGACTATACCGTCTCTGAGCAATCCATTCCAGTTTGTGGTCAGCAACATGATAATATTCTTTCTCATGTTTGGGTGGAATTTCCTGTGCATCAGTTCCTGCCTGTTGTTTCTGGTCCTATTGCTTGGCATCACTTAGCAGTGCCTGGCTCCATCCTCTGAACACCCTCCCTTCCGATATTTATAGACATTGATGAGTCCCACCTCAGCTGTCTCACCTCAGTGCTGAACAGGCCCAGCTCACTCAGCCTTTCCTTGTAATAGAGGTGCTCCAGTCCCTTAACCATCCTTGCAGCCTTCTCCTGGACTCACTCCAGGAGCTCCATGTCTCTTTCATACTGAGGAGCCCCCAGCTGGACACATTACTCCAGATGCAGTCTCCCTTCACCTTAACTCACACTGTTGTCATTAAGATGAAAAAATATACACAAAGAGGTTTAAAATTCCCTATTTCTAACAAAATCAATTTTAACTGAGATGGGACTAATTATTCAAAAAGATGTTGTACCAGATCTACTGCTAAAAATATAGCAGATAAAAAATCTAAGTGGTATCACACACATTTTTTGGTGTTTAGACAGAAAACAGATTTTTCTAACTCTCCTTGGACAGGGTAACCAATTTGAATTGTAAAAATATACAGAGTTACCTTTTCTACCTGATTAATAATTTCAACTGCTGCAAAATGAGACATAGGTTTGTCCTGTATCTAGATCCCTACATCTTGTATATTAATTTTTACCACGGCTATATTTAAGGATGAATCCTTCAAACTGCTGTCCTTTGCCATGGTGCTCTACTGGACTTCTCTTATTACTGTAAGCCAACCCTATAAATGTTTTATAATTCTTTCATCTTCAGTGAAAAGCAGAAAGTTAAATTGTGTCTGGGAAAGCCACTGCGTAGGCTGAGCTCTAAAGAATGTTAGTAGGAGTGGAGCATCCTCACAGTGGTACCACCAGA